>JAVJIF010016171.1:0-138588 GCA_038442645.1 Agave tequilana | reverse complement strand
GAACTATTTTTGTGTCTTACAATTTTTACCAAAACCAAAACTTGTATTTTATCAAACTTGAATTTTTCAATACATGAATAGGAAAGTCAAAATAAGTTTGTTTAAAAGATAAGCATGCATGTATAGAATGAATCTACTATACATAAACAATTAAACTTGTTTTGATCAATCTATTCATGAAAACAAATATCGGTTAAACTAAAAACCGAAAAACCATAAAACGTGTGTGTATTTTCCACTTGAGCATATCAACTATACTTATCTTTACAATATGGATCTAAACACACCAAACTATGGATACCTAAGTCTTCTTGACGATCTTCATCTTCAAGACGACTCGATCCACAAACACCGTGATCCATGAGCTAGGCAAGGTATGATCTTGATGCTTGGGCCCTGGATTCACCATGAAAGCTTCTAAACTCCTTTGTTGAAGCTAAATCCAAACTAATATCTTGATTAATGATCTGAGACTAAAAATACAAGATTATTAGTAAACATAACTACATGAGTTAATCATCATCAAAACTAGAGTGGAAGGCCTTCGGGCCAACACAAACAGAAAACCCTCATATATATAGCATGTGTCTCGGTAGTTATTGAATAAACATATAATCACCCCAAAATGAACACTTATTCACGCACACACACGAAGTTGTGTTTAGACAATACTTGATGTCGTATTCTTCAGAGAGTACCCAAGCTCTAGCACACAGAACCAGTACGTCGAGGGAATAATCCACGCATGGAAACTCTCATATATATACCATGTGTCATGCATAGTCATTAGTTAACATCGTATTTTCCCGAAAGTTTTAGTCTCCATTTCCGGTAAGGTTGGTAGGACTTGGTACGCCTGGGGAACCTGCAAATGTGGAAGGGTTTTGAAGTTGGGGTGTAACCCATCGCAGATTGGATGCGTTTACTCAGAGGAAAAAATTCCAGTAGCAGAGTGGTAATCTGGGCCTTCGAGTGGGGGACAATCTCAGCAACAGAGTTGGGCCTCCGAGTGGAGACAATCCCATTAGCAAAGTTGGTTTCACGATTGCTTCTGATGGGGGACAATCCCATCAGCGAGCTGTAAACTCGGTAGAGTGGGGTATGACCTAACGACAGATTGGTTGCGTCGGCTCCAAGTGGGGGACAATCCCAGCAGCAGAGTGGCCATCCAACATTGGACCTGGCAGAGGAAACTACCATGGGTTTATCCGCCCGTGGGTCAGACAAGGAGAGGCCATAGGCTAGTGTTTGTGATTCTGAGTGGGAGATAATCCCATCAGCAGAATATCAAACTGAGTGGGGATACTCCTACAGCATAGTAGGGACTCCGAGCGAGGGACAGTCCCACAATGGAGGGTTCGACTCCCTAGGCTAGTCAAAAAGGAGCATGTAGACTGGCGCTTGCGTTGCCACGGGGGACGCTTCCACAATGGGACGTACAGCATTGATGGGGGCATGGAAACAGTTTGTAACAAATTGCATTTTCATTTCATAGCCCAAAATAAAATACACAAGATTTTAAAGGAAGAACAGGTGTTTGTGGATGATGGTACGCCCTGTTCATCGAGATACAGGATCACTTTATTCTTTGTAGTGGGTAATCACATGCTATGGCTGGATAGGTGGTGGAGTGCTAGGTTGTTCGGATCCAGAGTCTGCTTCGGTAATGAGTATGTACTCCTTGAGAAAGCCTTGCAGGATGAGTTGCTCTAGGTACCTTCAGAGGCTCTGATAATGGATGGTCTTATGCCCTTTGCTTTCATGGTGATATGCAGTACTCCTCTGCTCTGGGGAGTGTTGTATCGGGCTGGATTGACCTTGGGCGTCCGACCAACGGTTAGTCTTTGATGGTATTGATGGGGACCCAGGGCGAGTGAAGTGCTCCTCTGTCTTGTAGGCTCAGAGTGGGTTTGGTGAAAGAATTGGGAGTGCTTGTTTCTAGAAAGGGAGCTGCCCCTGGTTCCGGTCTTGGTGGTGGGTAGTAGCTTTGCACTGTGACTTTGACTTTCCTCTTTCATCGCCATGGTTGAAGGAATGGTTGTCAGAGATCTTCATTGCTCCTCTAGTTGGATATAGCACTAAGCTCAATATAAGACCTTGCTCATCCGAGTAACGTTACGTTTGAGAAGGACTTGAACAGGGCGTGAGTGACCTGTAACTCGCTGATGAACACAGTGCAGAGACATCTTCACTGCAATTGAAAACCTTGGCAGTTAAAGTATTCAATGTAGGATTTGAGGCTGTCACCTAGCCTCATTTTGACGATGAATAGATGGTGGTTGTTCATCTTCCTTTCCCGATGAGACACATTCTAGGTTGGAACGCCGGGCCACCTCTTTGAAATTGTGAAGGGAATGAGTAAGTAAGGAGTATAACCATTCCAAAGCTACACCATTTAGACCAGAGGAGAAGGTGAGGCACAAAAGCAAATTGTTGCAAGAATGGACGATCATTTTGTCTCAAAAGTGCTGGATGTGTTGTACCGGGTCACTCGCTCCGGAAAAGTATCGAAAGTTGGATTTGTGATTTTTCTCGAAAATTCACATTCTAAAATCTCCTCGGAGAGAGGGAAATCAAAACTCCGGCATGATTTGCTTTGGTCCGCTTTGGAATTACAGCTTGGCTTCGTCGCTCGTTGCTAGATCAACTCATCGACGGCTTGGATGTCGGGAGACTCTTCGACTTTTCTCCGACTCTGGCGGTGATGGGTTTATGTCCAGAAATGGAGGGAGTCTGTCTCGTCTTCAGAGTGGTCTTCATGCGAGGGAGCTGGCAGATTGGGTCGCTTCTGACTTGCGTAGGCCTATTGATCTGGGTCTCCCTGCCACCAAGATCGCCTTCCGGTTGTGTCTGAGGTTTTTGGAGGACGATGATTCGCGTCTGGAGTTTATCGTTATGGCACCATAACACCTCTTGCACATGATCTGAACGGGCATGTTGTTCCTCCATTTGCTTCTGCAAGTCAGCAAGCATCTGAAGGATTTAGCCTTTGTATGTTGTCGACATTTGGATGTTGGCAGCTGTCCCCGGCGGTGAGGAGCTCATATCTTTAGTGGAGTGTGGGCGTTCGGTTGGGAGTGGAGGATCGTGCCCCCGGAGGCAATTTTGGACATGGCATTATTGAGGGTGGCGGCCTGCTTTCTTGGTGTCATCGATCATCAGATAGGCGTTTTGAGAAAGGTGTTGAGTTTTTAAGGGAGAAATTTAGAGTGTAGAGACTCATCTCTCAATGAAAACACCAATTTGTGGAGAAGATTTTTCGTCGCGAACGATCAGACTATCGATCCATACCACAAACAAGAGTAGAAAAGTGAAAAGTATGTGAATAAAGTGATGCACAACACAGAAAATGAGAGAGACACAAGATTTTTTACGTAAAAGCATAAATCAGGAAAAAAAAACCTCGGGGAGGAGGAGAATTTCACTATAACTCTCTAGTTATAAGATTTACAGAGAATTTGTTGGCATGTCTCTAAGTTGAGATTGATTGGAAGGAAAAACATCCTCTGATTGGAGGAGAAAGTCTACTTATACTCAACTGTCAGTATGGAGGTAAAAAGGGGTGCTAGCTAGATCTTCATAATTATATTATCTGCATATGTTGATTTATTGTAATAACCGTGATTATTGTTGCTGGTTTGTGACGATTGCATGCAGGAATCTCACAACTGTCCATAACTGATCGTACTGGAGAGCGTTACACATTATCAATGGGGGAGAGAAAGGAGAGGCGTAACTGCAGGCGGACATCTCGGTGGCCGTTGCTAGGAATATTTTGAGTGGAATCAGGAGCCTTGGACTGCAGATGGCTCCGGAGGGATAAAGTGTTTTGGGGTTGGAGGTTACTCCGAGATGACTTGAGACGACGGAAGCTTCCGAGATAGAAGAGTCTTCGGTATGAAAGTTTATTTTGATGCGGTCTGAAGTGATTCTGGGAGGACATAGAATGATGCAGGTCTTGGGACAGACCGAGAGCTGTGGATGTTTCCGGGGAGGCTTTCAATTGCATGGTCACGTGTAATCATCTTGACGGGGGTCAGTTTTGGACCACTATATTAGGAATTTATATATGAAGGTCTATATAAAGGCATTTTGAAATTCTTTCTAGGCATCTTGAAGTTTAATAAAATTTTAGAAATTTTCTCTATATTTTCTGGTAGATTCCAGAGTTATTCTACCTAGCGTTTTGTTTAGGTTTCGTCGGCGCTAGAACGAGATCTCGCGGGCGCTTTTTCTTCCGATCTGCGTCAAGAACTGCTCCTGTAATTTGAAAACATCATAACTTTCACATATGAGTTTCGATTTTCGTGTTCTACGATGCGTTGAAATGATATTTTCTTTCTCTTGATATTGAAATAAACAAATATGATGTTTCAAAATTCTGAACTTATCCAATTTACTGAATCTTCCTACATCAAATGACATTCGGCTCATCATACATTGTACTTAGTAAACCGCATAATTTCTTGCACGTGCCAGGCGTGTAAAGTAAATTTGGTTTTTTTGAATCAAATTTCTACTATTTTGAATTTTCTTTTTCTTCTGCACTAACTTTTTAAAGAGTTCTTCTCTCTAAATGGCAACATTACAATTTTTTTTTTTAAACTATAGCTAGATTACTATTGTTGGGCGTGTTCTGATTGCCTTTACTTGAAAGTTACTCTTACCAATTCTCCACAGTTCATCTTACAAAGAGAAGTTTGTCAACTAACAACTTGTAAATTATACTGTATAAAGTAGAAAAGAATAATGACGTTCGTTTCCTAATTCATTCAGTAACAAGAGTCAACGAATAAATATAATTCACCCGGATTTTTATGTTGACTCGATTGTATAACTTGTTCAAAATAATTTTTTAATTACATAACTTGTTAAGGGAAAAAAAAATTTCCTAAATTGAGCTAACATGGTATTTAGTGAATTTTCCAAATCTTCTTCAAAATCAACTTGAAAAAGTAATCTACAATTTTCAGAACTTGATAAAAGATTTTTGAGATTCTAAGGGGTGACCATACCACATCATGGGTGTGCTCTTCAAAAAATTGGTTAGAACACTTTGATTAGGTGACCCTGGTTCTCTATAATTAGGATACTTTTGAGCCAAATTTAAGGGCCTAAATAAGCCTTACCCAATCCAAGCATGTAACTTGATCCTTTAGGTTTGTTTTAGTTCATATAGATTTCATTATCTTTTAAAAAACTTGTAATACATGGAAGGGTTTTTACGATCTAGTCCTTAACAAGTCTTTTATTAGGATATTGGTCCTTATAATAATTATATTTGTATATTAGTCCACACAATGAGGACAACATGACATTAGTCCTTTACAATTTATTTCGTCTAAATCTAATAAGTAATCATGATAAAAATCTAATTAGAATGTTAATTTAAATTGGACTAGAACTTTGGAGTTGCATGAGTGAGAAAGAAACAAATAACTGATATTGAACAAAAACTTTATAAGAAAAATTTCTTTGTATGAAGAGATGTACGGCAGCAGAAGCTGATAAATAAGAAAAAAAATAAGAAGTTTGGCAGGTAGTTTGGATCGACACCGTAGATGAAGAAAAAATAATAAGATAAAAGTGCTAACATAACTAAGCGTAGTATAAAATTTCTTATTTTGGGATAAAAGTTTTTAACTAAAGAGACTTAAAATTAGTGATTATAAGTTATGAGGAACTTATATTCAAATAAAGATTTGTTAGTGACCTAAATCTTAAAACCCTACATGAAAATAATTTATATATTGACCTAGTATTTTAAGGAAATTTCTGTGCAACAATAGTTAAATATTCCAACTATTAGGAAAGATTTTTATGAAATTAATAGATTTAAATCATTGATTTTATAAAATTGGTCTTATACTTGTATTTCATCCCTAGGGGAGGTTATTCAGCTTGACTCTTTTTTAGTTATAAGAATATTTTGCTAAACAATTTTTAAGGTGTTAAACCAACTGAAACTTTTATTGGAATTGAAACTGGAGCAATTTTAAGTGTTGGTCACGAGTAGAATTGAAACTAGAACTCTAAGTATTGACTAAATTATCAACTTTTCGTTCAGAATATAAAAGGGAAAGCAATTTTTATTGGTATTTGACAATTCAAATCAAGATCAAGATCAACCGGTCCAGTCAGTCAGATCAGTGAAAATCAGGTGGGAGGTTCTCCGTTCAATTGAACATTCCTTAATTACAGAATCACCTTTTAAATTCATTCCGTAGACACCAATCGAACTGGTATTTAGTTAATCTCGTATTGGTAATAAATCAACAACATAAATAATTCAATAATAATTTATCTAGAAATAATATTTATTAAAATAAACATTTCAGCTGAATACTTTATTCAGCATAATCTTTGGAATAAAAACGTTAGTTCAAATAAATAAGAATATATTGGATTTCAGTAATTCCTACAACATTAAATGTTAGTATAAACGGTCAGAGTAACAATTAATATGGAGTGTGGTACGCATACAATGAATCTCTTTAAGATAATTATGTCCCCCGCTATGGTGCTTACGGGATAATGAACGCTAGTCTCTCAAGATATAACACTCCTTCACCTGTTCTACGCAGCTCTTTTCAAAATCGCGTACAGTCGAATTAAAATTGATTCGTACCTTTCACTTATTCAAAAGGCAGAAGTAGAAAAAGATCAGACAAAAAAAACAAGTATTCACACATAATTTTGAAAGAAATTCAACAAATTTTCTTGAACTCATTTATTCTTGTGGTGGTTGTTACTATGAATTTTTTAGTGATTTATTTTGGAGTAAAATTTTGTCCTTTATATAGGAATTTGGAGAAAGTCTTTCAGAGTAGACACACCCGTTCGATTGAAAATGAGTGTAATTATTCCGAACAGATACATCTGTTCAGTTGGAACGAACGCAACCGTTCTGATCAGACACATTCATTCGCCAAACAGACACATTCATTCGGCCGAAACGAGTTGTCCTCGAATAGACACATCAATTTGATTTAAACGGGCACAATCTTTCTGAACATACATATACGTTCGTCGTACAGACACATTCATTTGGTCGAAATGGTTATATCCAAATAGACACATCCATTCGGTCAAAATGAGTTATATCCAAATAGACACATCAATTGGTATACCACTTCCAATGTCGGACTAAAAATTTTCGTTCTTTTTGGTCCACTTAGCTTGCCAACTTCTAACTTGAATATTTTAATTCATTCGGAAACATAATCGAACATTTGAATATATCATGTTCACTGCTAATGAAAGGAGAATACATTCCAACAATCTCCTGTGCATTCCGAATAGCAGGTCTCGCTTAAAATTCAGCCCAAGCTTTCGCTAAAAACTCACTTGGACAATTTAAAGTTTCCAATAATTCTGGCTTGGATGTTCCACCAAATTGATTAATCATAAGGGGGCTGGAGAGAAGAACTCTTATGGGCTGGAGAGAAGAACTTTTTTATTCTTCTTCTCAACCATGTGGCCTTCTCTCTTCCCCTGTTCATTCTCACTGTCGTATCGTATCATATAGAGAGGAAAATGAAAGAAATCAAGCATGCCTTGATCTTCATAATCGGCTTGATCCCCGACCTCTGTCTCCTCCGGTCGTTTTCCCCTATCCTCTCAGTGTCATCCCTGACCTCAGTCTCCTAGGGTTACTGTCCCTATCATCTCATTCTCATCCCCGACCTCAGTCTTCTCTCACTGGGTTCCCCGATCTGCTCGATCTCATCCACCATCAACACCTCGATATATGAGTATATTGTAGTTTAGCCAATTTAACTTATTAACAAATTTGAATTTTTGACACAATTATGCCGGGAATACAATACAACATAAGGATAAAAGGGTTTAGTTTAAGTGTGGTGGGTTTTGCAGAAGAAGGCTTGGGCCCAAACATATGGTAGGTTTGAATTTGATAGCAGAACCTTTATCAACCTTGGAAACATAAGACTAGACAAGATTTGAGTAAGAGCATCTCCAATGGCCCTCCATTCCTCCATCTTTGGAGGGGGGATCACTCCAACCACCCTCCATTTCACCCTTCATGAATGGAAGGAGCGCATTTGCCCTCCAAATTTAAGAGGAGCTGGTGGATTTGGAGGGGGAATGGACATTGCTACTCTCAAAATTGATAAATGCCCCCCATGGATTAAGGTACCCCTAAAATTGATAAAGCCCCCTCCAAAAAAAAAAATTCCTAAAATGGTCAAAATATCATTTTCTTCTCCTCCTCCTCCTCTCCTCCCTCGTTGGCGAACCCTCCCCCCTTGCCAGTGAAACCCTCCTCGGGCCACCCCTCTCCTCCCCTATGGCAGGCGAACCCCCTCCTCCTCCCCGCGACCTCCCAGGCCTCTCCCTCCCCGACGCTCCCCTTGCCGCGAACCCCCATCCTCCGCCCCTAACCTCCCCGGCTTTCCCCTCCACCGACACTCCTCACGACCTCCCCGGCCTACCACCATCCTCCTCCCCCTTTTCGGTGAAGCCCCTCCGCTTGCCCCGACCTCCCTGGCCTTCCCTTTCCCCGACGCTTCTCTGACTTCCCCTCCTCCCTGGCACTTCCCCTTCCTTCCCCTCCCTCTCCCCCTGCCCTCCTCCCCCAGAGCTCCCCTTCCTCTTGTTCGGCCGAACAGAGCCCTCTATTTGGCCGAACATAGCTGTCTCTGTTTGGTCAGATTTAGCCGAAAAGATCCCTCTATTTGGCCACCTCTGACCGAATAATCTGTTTGGCCAAATGCGTTCGGTCCAACTTTGGCTGAACAGAGACAATTCTATTCGGCCGGAGTGGCCGAACATAGGGGATGGGAGCGCTGGGGGAGGAGGGCACCGGGGAGGAAGAGGGAGCCCGGGGGGGGGGGGGGGGGGGGGGGGGGGGATGGGAGAGGGGTGGCACCAAAACCAACGGCTCCCCGCACTCACGATGAGCAAAAAATTTCTCTCTCAAAATCTGCCTTTTGGTACTTTGGCAACTTCAATGCTTGATACTTTCTGTGTCGCGGGTCATATGATCATTTCGTTTCTTATGATTTTCTTGTAGTTCTCTTGCTCCTCTTTCTTGTGTAATTTTATTTAATTTGCTTCCCATGGTTATATCTAGCCATTTTTACTCAAAGAAAATAAAAAAAACTTATAAACAAGAGAGATTTGTCACAAGCTTAGAAGACTAGCCCAGGGTCCAAAATTTCATAATCCTGCTTAAATGAACAGTGAATGAGATAAAAAAAAGAATGATAAGTTTTTTTTTTTCTTTTTTTTTTTGTTTGAGCAAGTGCATTCAGTTTTGGCACATGTACATATAAAATCAAGAATCAAACAAGAACACATTTCTTTCTGTTTATAATCTTATAAAAGACTGAAAATGCTGTTGAATGACAGAACTTCCCCCGCCTTCACCAAGGGGTTACGAGGACTCCCAGCTCATGATGCCTTCAAATGTTTTCTTCTTCTCTCTAGTACTCTACTTTTTTGTAGCATCCATTGTCAACTTCCTTGAGTCCCACTGGCCCATTTTCACCGACCAAAAAGTAGGAAAGCTTTTTAATTTTCAGGGCCAGCACTTAAAGAAGGAGACCTTTTTGAGAGCAATTCACAACCACCCAACGAAGTCAATAATTTGCTTTACAAATATTACTGAAAGTTTGGTTCCTATGCATATAGTTCAAGATGTTGGCCTCGTGAAGGAAAGCCCTCTAGCAAACAGCTAAAGATTGTAGTCATTTGCAGAACCAGGTTCATGCATTGTTTATTGCTTCTTCTCTTTTGCTCAGCAGTCCAAGGGAATTGTGCTATGACTAAAATGATAACATGCGCAACATCACTTTCCAGTTGTGATGAATGTGTGCAATGGATGTTCACGCATGATAATTAGGACTGATTATATTCGGAAATCTTGCCCCCACACCATTTTTGAACAAGTGGGGTTAATGTAATAATATACACACATACAATAAGACGGTCAATCTGATATTGACACGTGTACTGATCCTCTTATAATATCGTTATATGTGTGAGCCTCAAAGATTATAAGAGTTTCAATTCACGTGTCAGCGTCAGATTGTCCCTCTTATTGTATGTGTGTGTGTGGCTCACACACATGAACCGAACCCTGATCTATACACATGAATGATAAACAATAAAGGAGCCACTGCGAAAGCGTACCTCTCTCTTGAGGAATTCCCCCACGCTAGATTCCTTACCTTGGATATTGAGGACACTAGTATTCACGAGCGGCCTCGTCACTCTTCACAACCCAAACAATAACGGTAGAACACTGAGAAAGAAGTTGAAGGCGATGAAAAGTGGGAGACATTCTCCTTGTACAGAGGAGGCCAACCCTAGTTCTATTCGTTATGAGGAACTCAAAATCTTTACAGGATCTCAACGCTTGATGAAATCCAATGTCTTGTGTTGGGTGCTCCTCTAAACCTACTCCGAGTAGGACTAGGCTGCCCCTGGGCCAAGCCTAACCGCAAGTTGAGATTGGGCTCGGGTCCGACTCGAGGCCGAGCTGGCGCACCAGGTCCAACAATTGGCAAGTAAGTTTGTTAAGGGTTCATTTTACAGCAATTTGGAATAAATCTTTTTCTTTTTTCAGCTTTGATTGGGTCATCCACTTGTTGCATGAGGCATTAGTTTTTAGGGCTATTTAGTTATATTCTTCCAAATATTTAGTATTTAGAAATTTACCATCGAAATCCTCTAGATCTTGATCACTTACCACTCCAACTAGATTTTAAATGAAATAAGAGCGTTTTACTTGTCATGTCCTTTTTTTCTTTTTCATTATTCTAATATGACCTAACTCAAATTCTATCAAAGCTAAATTTTTGTCTCACATCTCCTACATTTTTCATCATCATATTCTTCTTCTGTCTCTCTCTATCAATCACCTTAAACATAAAAGTCATTCAAATTTTCTCTCAAATCTCACTCTAAAATTTCTTGAAATTTTTCTCAAATTCCTTAAGAGCATATGTGAAAAAAGAATATGTGAAAATGATTTGATGTAAGCTTTAGATGATAGATACATGCAGTATAAATGTGCATTTTAGAGAGATAAATGGAGGAGAAGAAGAAATAGGTAAGAAAAGAAGATGAGTCTATAGGCTTAGGTTAAGATGTAGTTTTAATCATTTAAATAAGAACAATCTAATCATTTCTAAAAAATCAGGCAAGTTAATATAATCAAACAAGAATTCTTTTTTTGTCCCCCCAATGTGGCCGAACAATAAGTCGTTGGCTTTACTACCCAATGGGCACTGGTTCGAATTCCATAGGATGCGACATATGTGAATAAGGTGTATCTGTATAGGCTGACGATTAACCATAAGCCTTTTCTCAAAAAACATTAATATTCTCTTTTTATTCCAAAAGGGGGTAATTTTTAATATCTAAAAGATTTTGAAGGTAAATTCTAATATCAAGGGGTAGATTTCTAAACACTAAAGATTTGAGAGGTGTATATATCTAAATAACCCTACCTTTTGATACCTTTCATGCATTTTTATTTAAGGTCTATCCATCCTTGCTCTATAACTCTGATCCTATTGCCTTTACTAGTTGGCACACTTATTGACCTTATATATATTCAAACCATCTCAATGGTTCCATCTCATTTTGTCTTAAATAGGATAAACTCTGATTTACACAAAACTCTAATTTACACAAAACACACTCATTTTTTATTTACCTCTTAGTGTATTTCTCTTATTCATCTTAGCACTCTCATTTCTACTACATTATATTTTACAATTGCACTTTAATTGTCTAAAATTCTGTTTTATAGAAAGTAATAGGTCATATTGCTTTTCTACAAAATTTTACCGTAGATTTCATAAGTACCCTATGATCTCATAAAATCTTAGAAACGTTTCTCCACTTTAATAAATGATCAATCTTAAAAGAAAAGGAAGCAATCCAAGGCATTTCTTAAACATCAATCTGTATTGTATTCTTATTTCATTGTATTACTTTGCTGAAGTTATATTTTATTTAGTCTGTTTTCATTTTATTAATTTTAATTTTTTTGCAGCCCAAAGTTTATCTCCACTCTTTTCTCCACTCTTTCCAATTTGGAATTTATCTTTTCTCTAGTTATATTAACTTGTTAGTATTCTGAGTGTCTTATATTCATTGAAGAAGAGTTTAGGGTCATATGGAGCTGTTATAAGCTTCATAGATCAAGCACGGACATGTACATGAAATACACCTAGAGGAGGGTGAATAGGTGTACTAACTAATATAGGGCAAATGATGCGGAATATAAAACTTAATTGCAACACACTATGTGTAACCAAGAGCGAGCCCGAATTCTCTGTGAAGGGCTCTGGAACTACTCCTCGAGATTCTTCTAAATTAAGAGTTGAGGTGTTATATGAAGCTCTCTTGATTCAACACAAGTATGGACACATACTAAGTATATCTAGCATATGAATATGTGTAATATAAAGCAATGCAAGATATAAAAGAGAAATAGTTGAGAGATAGTGAATCAAACACAAACAATAAGATATGTTTCGAGGTTCGAGTCACTGCTCTGCGTCTCCGCCTTCACACAAAAGGATTTCCACTATGTCCACACAGGACCTTCCAAAAAGAGACTTCCACTGAGGAATTACAACTCTACATTTGAGTACACTACTTGTCGGTCGACCGCCCGGTCGACCGGCACTACCCGAGAGTTAGGTAGTTATAGTCGGTCGACCGGCCTTATAGGCAAGGCCTTGTGTACGTGCTTGTGCACATCGGTCGACCGACCGGTCGACCGCCGGCAGGCCCAAGCTAGGGATTAAAGGGTTTGAAACTTGCACTTTTTAACAACTATAAAATCCCATAAAATCCCATAAATTTCACAAAAATAAGTTCTTATAAATATTTGAAGAATAAATATGTGTGATAAAAAAATCAACACATATTACAAAATATTGAACTATTTTTGTGATATAGAAATTAAGCTTTAACACAAAATCGGTATTTTCCAAAAATCAAACTTTGAAATGAAAAACCGATTTCTCTCAAACTTGTAAAAATACAAAAATAAGATATTTAAACTCTTTTGAAGTATAGAGTGTACGGATAGAATCCAATGCACATATAAAAGATATATCTATATTTTTGACATTAAATCAAAAATAAGTTTTGTTAATTACAAAAACTTTAAACATATAAAATAGAATAATCAAAATAAGTTTTTCTAAATATATGAAGCATAGATGTATATAGATGAAATCCAATGTACATTAAATCATGCAAAATTATTTTGATTCTATCTATTCATGAAAACCATATATATGTGTACTTAAAAATCTAAAACTGGTTAAACCAAAACCAAACGTATTGAACTTGTGTGTATGAACTTGAGCATATCAACACTAGTCTATTTTATACGAGATCTAAACACAAACTAAAATTAAAACAACTGAAGTCTTCTTATAGAACTCCTTCTCCAAGCTGACTCGATCGAAACACAATCTAAAAAGCTTGACTTCGTCCAAGTTCCAGATGCGATCTTGACGCGCGAGCTCTTAAATCTACATGTGTTAGCTCAAGACTCCTTTGTTGAAGCTAAGCACCTACTAAGATTTTGATCAATAACTAAATTATATTAACACAAGATCATTGGTACTATAACTACATTAGTTAATCATCATCAAAATTAGAGTGATGGGCCTTTGGGCCAACAATCTCCCCCTTTTTGATGATGACAAAACTCATGCAGTTACATATGCATGGATTAAAGATAAGTTTTATAGAAGCTCCCCTTTAACTCATGCATAGCAATAAACAAATAGATATTCAATGAAATGCATAAACTAAACACAAAATATATGCATAAATACCAATATTAAGCATGCATATATAAACTCACTAAATTCTTCTCCCCCTTTTTGTCAATGCATCAACAATAGGATAAGGACAATCAAACAATAAAAATGTATATGTGATATACATTCATGAAGAGGAGAGACATTAAATTAGCTCCCACTGCATACATGCGTTACATGGAGAAGAGATGACTAGACTCTAGCCCACATAAAGTATAATATACAATGTATAAGCGAAGATGTTAAGCTCCCCCTACACATATGTACCATATAACGAAGAGAGGTCAAGCTTTTCAATATGAAAAGTATACTTAACATGAATCTATATATAGAGAAGATGTTAAACTCTCCTTGCATATAGGCAATACATAGCAACAAATTTTGAAACTACTTTTAAAACAAAATTTTAAAATTTATTGAAGTCAACAATATGAATTATGATACCAATGAAATCAAATTGTAGTTGACAAAATAAAAGTTGGTACCACTTGTAGAAGAATTTTTTTTAAGATACCAAAGTAGATTTTGATATTAATTGAAGGTGAAACATGAAGTACATTTTGATACCAAATAAATACCAATTGAAACCAATGCATAAGTTTGTAAAGATACCAATTAATATTTAGAATAAAATCAAGCTTAGTATAAACATAATTTGTGCTTTAAAAATGTAAAGACATTGTAAAATAAGCACAATCAAATCATATATATATATATATATATATATATATATATATATATATATATATATATATATATATATATATGTATGAAAATGAAATACCAATTGAAATTTGAAGCATACATATATAAGAAAATAAATATGAGTATATAAAAATGAAATAACATGAAGATCATGGTATAATTCATACCTATCACCCTATTCATGCACAAGTATAAAAGATATTCAATAAGGGTATACAAGACATGATCGCCCATCAAACCGCCCTCAGAAGGAAGGGGTTTTCAAAAATGTGATTTGAAAATTTTAGCATAGTTTGAAAATCACTACCACATGAAGAATATTGAACTAATTTAAAGTAGTTTTTAAATTAGTTCGAAATCTTTCAAGTAAGAAATAAAACAATAAGTATCTCATAAAAATATGAAAATCACACGATCATTGATACTTAAATAGCAATAAAGCACATATGTGCTCATAAAATAAAACAAATCATGAGTAAGCAATAATGTGAGTGCACAAGAATCATGTAAATAGCATATTCATAAAAATAAACAGTAAAGCTCAAAACACCAAAACATATGAAAATCATAAAAATTTATTTTTCAACAAAATTAAACAAATTTTAAGATATATGTATGTTTTATTGAAACTAAAAGTATGCATATATATCCCAAACGTAATGAGTCCATCAAAGAATTTTACATGAAAGCAAGTGATTCTAGGATATTCATGTATATCTATTAGTTTTAGACAAAAATATCATATACATGAAGCTAAACATGTACAAATAGGAAAATAAATATAAATGAAAGAATCGTCAAAACTAGGTTATATATGTACATGTAATGAGTACAAATGAGTAATGAAGTATAAAAAGATAACCAAGTGTAGCTTATTACTTGTAAAAACACAATTTTTAACGGAAACTACGTCTAAACAAGTAATTACCACATGAAGTATAAAACAAACACGATCATTAGGCTAAATGTACATATTTTAGAGCTAGTCTACACGTAGTAGTTAAACAATAGTGAGAACACAGAATATGAATCCTTATGAATATGGGTGTATCTCAAAGATTATCTATGTATCTCACATGTCTAATAATATTGCATTTAATATAATGAACATTGAAACCCAAGACATGTTAAAAATATTATATGAAAGTATGTAAACAAAAATGGGAGTTAGAGATAGTTAGCAAAACCAGTGAATTAATCTCTAGGTCTTCAAACTATGGTGGACCTTCCACCAATCATCCCTTGAAAGCGATGCATTCAAAAAATATGATCTTTAGGCTCGGATCGCATCCACCATCAATGCACCAATTCCCTAATGTCAAGAGAGCCCACACCTACATCAAATACAATAGGTGTGAATTTTGGTACCCACACTTTCTTGGGTCCATAGGGGTTAGCACCTTTCCTAACCCAAGCAAATTTATTTACAAAATTTTAAATATTTATTTTATCATAACAAAACTTTGCAAGGTGGCCCGTACGTCCACAATGTATACAAGTATACACATTATCATACAAATTATGTGTGTGAGCATGATGAGCATGTGCATGCCGTGTTTTGTGTGCATGAATATGTGGAGTATGTTTCTTTAGAAACATAAATTCCAATTGTGTGTGGTTTCTGACACATTGGCTCAAAGTGGAGCCCAAACAATCTACACTTTTCTTCAAAATACTAATATTATTTTCAATGATTGAAAAAGAAGTGGAGCATGCAACATGTTTATCAACAGAAGATAAATCTATGATAGCATGACAAACATAGGAATCAAAATCATTTTTCAAAAAAATATTTTTCTTTGAAACTAAATCTAGTTCTTTTGAAATTAAAACAATTTTTTTTCAAAGAATTATTTTCTTTTAAAACAAAATCAAGTTTTGAAGATAAAACCTCATTTTTCTTTAAAACATGACCAAAATCATTTTTATTCTTTAAAAACTCATTTTCTTTTAAAACAAAGGTCAAGTTGGGTTTTTAATGAATCCCTTTCATTTGAAACCTCAACCCTCTCTTACAAAATCATGTTTAGTTTAGAAAACCATCTTTTATTTTCTTCTTTCAATTCAAAACATTTCTATTTCAAAAGTTTATATTTATTTACAAGCATTCACAAAATAAGGAAAGCTCTTTATTTTAAGGCATGTGTATCCATACTATCATGACCATCATTAGAAGAGCTAGCACTATGATCTAGATGAAAATCTGAATATACCTCAAGGGAGTCATTCCCTTGGACCATATAGTAAGCTTCGTCGGACTCATCTACCCTGGGTTCCTTCTCCACATAATTTGTCATTTGTAACTCAGAGAGGTCAATGTATTCCACACTGTAAAAGCGTAACATAATGAGAAATCATAAAATATTGATCTTTGCTAAGTGTGTGCCTGTGTGCCTCTAAGACTTATGCATTGGCCTCTATATGCTTGTCATTACCAAAATAAGATTTCTTGGTAGGGATAAGATAAACATACAATCCTAGGGATTTAAGATATGCACTCATCTTAAACTTTCACATATCGATGTTGGTAACATCATACATGGGAGGAGCAAGAAAATCTATATGTGTGTAAACAAATATTGTGACTAGCTATAATGAGGATCTTTAATTCAAGATTGTTGACCCAAACCAAGAGCACCATGCTCTGATACCAATTAAAATATACCTAGAGGGGGTGAATAGGTGTAGTAGCTAATCTAGGACAAATAATGCGGAATATAAAACTCAATTGCAACACACTATGTATAACTAAGAGTGAGTCCGAATTTCCCGGGAAGGGCTCTGGAACTACTCCTCAAGATTCCTCTAAATTAAGAGTTGAGGTGCTATATGAAACTCTCTTGGTTCAATATGAGCACACACAAACTATATCTAACATATGAATATGTGCAATATAAAGCAATGCACGATATAAGAGAGAAAGAGTTGAGAGATAGTAGATCACAAGCAAACAACAAGATATGTTTCGAGGTTCGAGCCATTGCTCTACGTTCCCGCCTTCACAAAGAAGGATTTCCACTATGTCCACATAAGACCTTCCAAAAAGGGACCTCCGCTGAGAAATTATAACTCTACACTTGGAGTATACTACTCCTCTCTCAAACACAATTACCTCTACACAAGAGGGATAGGCACAAAACTAAAGTAAAGAAAAGATTACAATCTTGGTGATCCAATGTTCACAAAAAATATTTGGTGATCACAATAGACCACAAACAATTTTTCTCATAAAAAACATGATCCTATAGATAGGATTAAAATGATAGCTCAAGTGTGAGTAAAATAAAGTGTTTGAAAAAGAAAATAACAAAGAAAAATACTTGAAAAAATACAAGATAGATATGAAAATAAAGATCAAAACCAATTTCCCAAAGACTCCATTTTCTTTGATTTTTCCAACACTTTGAAAATAAATAAAAGATAAAGATTTTAGGCTCAAAAACTTCTTTTAAACTTGCTGCAAAACATTTGAAAAGATGGAAAGAATAACTCTTAAAAATCTTGGTGAAAACAGCTTGAGAGAACCCTATTTTTAGGCTCTCAAGAATATAACCATTGGGGGTCCAGAAAAGGACAATTTTGACCTGTCAGTCGACCGGTCAGCCAGTCGTCTAACGGTTATATTTTTGATCGTTGAGCCAACGGTCCACCGCCCAGTCGACCGCCCAAGGAAAACTCGCCTGCCGGTCGACCGCCCGATCGACCAAGCCTAAGGCCTCAGCCTTGTCGATCGACCGCCTGGTCGACCGACACTACCCGAGAGTTGTGTAGTTACAGTCGGTCGACGCGCGATCGACCGGCTTATAGGCAAGGCCTTGTACACATCCTTGTGCACATCAGTCGACTGACTAGTCGACTGAGCTCTGGTTCGATCGACCGGCCGGTCGACCGCCAGCAGGCTTAGGCTAGGGATTAAAGGGTTTGAAACTTGGTCTTTTTAACAACTATAAAATCTAATAAATCTCATAAATTTTACAAAAATAAGTTCTTATAAATATTTGAAGAATAAAATATGTGTGATAAAAAAATCAACACATACTACAAAATATTTGAACTATTTTTGTGATATATAAATTAAGCTTTAACACAAAATCAGTATTTTCTAAAAATCAAACTTTGAAATGAAAAATAAATTTCTCTCAAACTTGTATAAATAAATAAAAAAGATATTTAAACTCTTTTGAAGCATAGAGTGTATGGATAGAATCCAATACACATATAAAAGATATATCTATGTTTTTGACATTAAATCCAAAATAAGTTGTTAATTACAAAAACTCTAAACACATAAATAGAATCATCAAAATAAGTTTTTATAAATATATGAAGTATAGATGTATATAGATGAAATTCAATATACATTAAATCATGTAAACATATTTTGATTCTATCTATTCATGAAAGCCATATATATGTGTACTTGAAAATCCAAAACCGGTTAAATCGAAAACCAAATGTATTGAACTTGTATGTGTGTGTTAACTTGAGTATATCAATACTAGTCTATCTTACACAAGATCTAAATACAAACTAAAGCTAAACAAACTAAAGTTTTCTTATAGAACTCCTTCTCCAAGCCGACTCAAATCAAACACGATCCAAAGACTTGACTCTATCTGAGTTTTAGATGTGATCTTGACGTGTGAGCTTTTGAATCAACATGTGTTAGCTCTAAGACTACTTTGTTGAAGCTAAGCACCTACTAAGATCTTGATCAATAACTGAAACTATATAAATACAAGATCATTCGTAATATAACTACATGAGTTAATCATCATCAAAACTAGAGTGATGGCCTTTGGGCCAACAGTACAGGCTTTGTGCATGTTAGTTAATCGACTAATAAGTGTTATTAGTCGATTAGGCTCTACGCTAGTCGACTAATACTGGATGTAGTCGTCTAGGCCTTGCAAACAGAGAGTTGGGCTCTCGGATTATGTTACAGTGGTCGGCTAATTTATTGGTATCGTCAACTAATACTTAATATTAATCGGCTAATACTTGGCCTTATCGACTAATGTCGGGTTCTGGCAGTTTCCTTTTCTGATTTTATTTTCAATTAGAATGGATTTGGATTTTCTTCTTTCTCTAAGGTAGTGCTGATTGAATTGTTGAAGTTTGGGTTAGACTAAGATTATTCTAGGTGCTATATAAACCCATTGGGGTTGGCTTTTTAAAGGTGTGTCAAGAATTGAAAAGAAATTCAGATTTTCACCATTGAGAATTGTGAGACAGAGATATTCTTGTAACTCTTATATTTTCTTCTGTTTTTAATACAGGTTCTCCCCTCCTCCCCGTGGACGTAGGCACATTGTCAAACCACGTTAAATCTGATATTCTTTGATTTTTTTTATGGTGATTAGTTTCTTTTGCTTGTTAGCATTAGATCCGCTCCAAAGTTTTTGCTTCCAAACATCAATTCAGTGTCTCTCTATTGTTTGATCAGTGATAAATTATAACAATTGGTATCATAGCGATGGCTAGCAAGACGACCACGAAAACAAGTTCGAGGTGGAGAAATTTGACAGGAAGTTCAACTTCCTGTTATGAAAGATGCGAGTAACATTGTTGCTCATAAAGAAAGAGCACACAGAAGGCCTTGCGTGGTATCAAGAAGAAGCCATTGAAGATGGAGGATAATGAATGGAATGACATCGACTTCTACGCAAAGGTGACGATCATACTGTGCCTATCAGATGAGGTCCTGTAGAGCTTGATGAATGAGGAGACAACTGCTATTTTTTAGTATAGGCTGGATAGCCTTTACATGACGAAGAGTTTGTCGAAAAAGCTGTTCATGAAGAATCAGTTATACAGCCTTTAGATGAAGGAATGTACGCCTATTCTACAATATTTCAATACTTTTAATAGAATTTTAAGCGACTTGTTGGCTCAAGAGGTTAATCTAGAAGAAGAAAATAAAACTCTTCTGTTATTCTCTTCTCTTCCATTAAGTTATGACCACTTGCATATCACCATCATGTATGGTAAGGAGACCTTAGAGTTAGAAAATGTCAGGCAGATGCTCCAGAATAACGAGCTGATGAAGAAGACAGATTTTATGGAGGAGGCCTCAAGATTAGTTGTCTAGGGCCAGAGAGGAAGATCAAAGAGTAGAGCACCCAAAAGAGATCTAAATGCTTCTAACAGTTTTTCTTACTACTTTTGTAAGAAATCAGAACACATCAAGAAGAATTGTATGAAATACAAGGAAATGCTGAAGAGGAAAGGCGGCAAAAATTCTGAAGGGGTTAGTACCAGTGGAAAGTCAAATTAAGCTGGGATTGTTGAACAAGTAGATGATAATCCATGTGATTCTTGATAGTTGAGTAAGAAAAAGATAAATAATCAGATGCTTGGTTACTTGACTTGGGATGCACATACCACAAGCGCCCCAAAAAAGAATAGTTCAATACTTACAAGTCTTATGATGGAAGCTCTGTCCTGAAGGGTAATGACGCTGTGTCCAAGACTGTAAGCATCAACAACATTCATATGAGCATGTTCGATGGATAGATTCGAACCCTCACGAACGTTTGATACGTTCTAGATTTGAAGAAGAATTTTCTCTCGTTGGGAACTTTAGAAGCTCAAGGTGCAAGTTTTCAGGTACAGATGGAGGAATCAAAGTTACCAAAAGCTCCATAATGATTCTCAAAGGAGAATGAACAACAAATTTGTACAAGTTGACAGGAAGCATTATTGTTGGTGATGCCACAACAGCAATGGAGAAGAAAGATATTACAAGACTTTGACACATGCGTCCTAAACACATGAGTGAGCGAGGTGTTCAAGCTCTACACAAAAGAGTACTCTACCAGGTTTTACATTTTGCAAACTTAATCTTTGTAAATATACGTTATGGATAGGCAACATAGAATAGCTTTCTATATATCACAGCATAAGACAAAGAGCTTGCTAGATCTCATACACACGAATGTAAGGGGGCCTTCGTCAGTAGCATCCATTGGGGGTGCTAGGTACTATGTTACTTTCGTAGATGATTTCTCCAAGAAAGTTTAGGTATACTTCTTGAAGAAGAAATTGAAAGTATTCAGAAGTTTAAAGAGTGAAAAACTATGGTGAAAAATCAGACGGGGTGAAAGATGAAAGTCTTGAGGTTCGATAATGGAGGCCAGTATACTCCAAAGAATTCAAAGATTATTTAGGAGGAAAGGGCAACGAATACCAGCGAGCGGCGTAGCAGAGCGCACGAATCATACACTTAAATAGCGTGTACGTAGAACAGGTTATAGGCTGACATGTCAGAAGGATTTTGAGTAGAGGCACTAAATCATACGAGTTTTCTAGTAAACATGCCACCATCAACAACTATTGATCTTAAGATCCTATAGGAGATATAGTGAGGAGAGTCTGTGGGACTATTCAACCTTGTAGTTTTCGGTTGCTCGGCGTATAATTTGGTTGATAGTCGAAAAAGGAACAAACTGGAGTTCAAGTGTAAGATGTGTAGCTTCATCGGGTTCACGAAAGGAGTGAAGGGTTTTAGACGTTGGGATCCCGAGATAAGGAATGTCTTTACCAGCAGAGATGTGTGTTGGCCCAAAGGTCCATCGCTCTAGTTTTGATGATGATTAACTCATATAGTTATAGTACTAATGATCTTGTGTTTAATTAGTATCAGATATTTGATCAAGATCTTAGTTGGTGTTTATCTTCAACAAAGGATTTAAAATCAAGTTTTGTAGCTAGCACGTGTTGATTCAAGAGCTCGCGCATCAAGATTGCATCAATATTGGACGAACCTTGTCACGCCCCGCTTTCCAAAATACGTGAAAACGGAGTCGCGACGAAGGTCAGCGACGTATATACGCGAGGAAATACCCCACGCATACACGTTAAGCCTAGAGTAACCTGAACAAGTTATAAGTCTAAAGCATAATAATCAGCAATCACTGCAATAATACATATAAAGGCTACACATGATTTCAAATGGAATAAGGAATAGAATAGAAGTCAAGTGTGATATACATGAAACAAAAATAATAGCAGGAATAAAGAAAAGAAAGAATATCAGAATCAAAAGAGAGAGCGTCCAGTTCCTCGCAAGGCGTACAGTCTCATCGAACACCTGCACAATAAAAACAAAGCATCCAATATCTGGACGTGCAAATTCAGGGTCGTCAGAAAGCGACCTGGTGAGTGTGTGTGTAAGAGGACTACTCGTGTATATAAATATTGTGCACAGAATAATAACAAGATAACTACAAATATAAGATAACTAAATAACATGGTAAACAAGCAACTGAATAACAATAACATGAATAAGCGTGCAGATAAAAGACAAGTAAAATAACTGTAAACAAACAACTGATGTCATGATAACGGGGAACAACTAATGTCTAGATGATTAACCTAGCATGTCACTAGTCTGGCATATAATCCGGTCATAGTTATAGTCATATGTCTATCCTAGTATACATATGCACAGTCAGGTGATATAGTCATTCACAATATGTTATAAACAATCTATTAACATTTATTATATCAGCGAACACCAATTGCCACCTGTAATAGACTCATCCCATACTACGCCTATTACACGTGTCAATCAGGGTCCTAAGTTATTAAAATTCATAGAAGAGACATTATACATGCTTTAGGTGGGTCCCGTACATACCCGGGACCACGGCCTCAGTTTCCTGACGCTGAACCAGGCCATACCGCTAGGTACTCAGTAACAGTAACAGTAATCTCACTGTATAAACAGTGGAACAATAACAGTACAGATGGGATGTCAGTCATCCCCCAGGAACCCTGTAGTGAACCCTCAGTCGGCTGCGCAACCTGTATCCTAGGTCCACCCAAAATACAGACGCTGTCTCCTCCATCAATTTCCCCACCCGATGTAAGTTATCTAATAATCATGTTATATAAATCTCTGGGCATAAACAGTAGCAGTAGTAATGACAGTGTAACAGTAGAACAATATGTATTTTCCAGTGATTTGATAACATAATCCATCTCATCATTTACAATTTTAAACAATTTCAGATTTTTAGAAACCCAACAATCACTTTAATAGGTTATCATTTAATAATAGAAATAAATAAACATTTCATAATAAAAAAAATAATACTTATAAAGTGAGTAAAAGAACACTCACCTGGGCTATCATGCGTCCAAGCACCAATCGAAGAAATCTACATTAATATATATTCGAATTAGAATTTATCGAACTTTTCATATATCGACTTTTACATGAAATATTCTATTTATTTAGTATTTTAAATCAAATGTGGACAATCCAAATCTTTAAATAAGGTTGCATAATGAAGTATAAAGTTTATGGGATTTTTCAGATTTTATTTACTGATTTTTATGTGGTTTAAATGGTTTAAAACGTGTAATTTTCTTAACGGGTCTGAAATTAGAATAGCGGGTTTCAACCTTGAATGCAGTGTTCAGTCCCATATGAGCTGCAAATAATTCCAAATTTTTTCTGTAGATGTTAGGAGTTATTTAGATATTTATCCCTATTTTTATTTATTATTATTTTTTTTCAAATTTTTTATCCAGCTAAAAAAATTGTTTTTTCAAAACTTAACGGGTCTGTTTTTGTAATTGGGTCAGATTAAATGAATTAGAACCCAAATCTAATCACTCCTCTCGTTGGAGATATCTTCAAAATACCTTATCTCCAGCCTCGAGTACTAGCGGCCTTCTACTCAAGAGGAGTCTAACTCATTGGATCAAAGTTTGGACCAAGTCAAGAAGGAGAAGAAGACCTTCAAGAGAAGATTTTCAAGAAGACTTGTGTCATATTTGTAAGTGTCAAGATTTTTGTTTTTAGATAAAATATAAAGGATAGATTAGTTGGTAGATTGCTCACGTTCATATATACTCACACACAAGATTTAGATATGTTTTCATAAAAGAGTTTTCGTTTTGAAAAATACCGGTTTGATTTTTAAGCTTCACAATATACATGTGTTTTATCAAAACTTATTTTTAGAGTTTAATGTCAAAAACATAGATATTACATTATATATGTATAGTGGATCATATCTATACACACTAAGCTTTAAAAGTATTTAGAATATCTTATTTTTGTATTTGAAAAGTTTTGAAAAATACAGGTTTTGTTTAAGGCAAAACTTCTTATTACAAAAATAATTCAAAATGTTTGTAATATGTTTTGATTTTTACTCCAACATGTTCGTATATCAAATTATGTCAATGAACTTATTTTTGTAGAATTTATGAGAATTTATGGGATTTTATTGAAGGAAAAAACAAGTTTTTAATCCCTGAAAATAGTTGGACTGGCCTTCTGCCGGTTGACCGGCCGGTCAACCAAGTCAGAAGTCGATCGACTGGGCAGTCGATTGATGTGCACAAACGTGCACAGCCAAGGGCCGGTCGACAGCACGAGAGCCTCTGCTCTCTGGAAATGGCCCGGTCAACCGGCGGTCGACCGCTCGGTCATTTTCCAGTTGACAGTCGAACGGTTGGTACACCGCTGGCATAACGGTCAGAAATCTGACCGCCCGGTCGACCGACAGCAGTCAGCTGCTGATTTGGCCTCCAACAACCATATTTTGGAAGCCTATAAAAGGGGCTTCCCTTGGACTCTTTTCAATAAGATTTTAAGAGCATTTTTGGGCTAGTTTTTCCTATCTATCTCAGTGTTTATTTTCACATATTTTAGAGCTAAAACTTTCATATCAAAATGAGAGTTTTTCAAGAGTGTTCAAAAAGAGTTTTCTTGAGTTTTTCACCACCAAATCAATCCAAGTTCTCACAAATACTTGGGCTATCCATTGCTACATCAATCCTATACGGATCTTTATTCTGAGAGAGTTTTAGGTGATCAAAGTGTTTAGATCACCAAAGTATTCTATCTTATATTTGAGGGGGCGGACTTGCGGGTTCGCGTTGTTTCGAGTTCCAGTGAGAGCTCGGTGTAGAGGTGCGGCTTCGACAAGCTAGTGTGCTTGCGGTGTGTAGTTCTTGCAGGAACAAGAGAGGGACTAGTGAGTCCAAGGAGTTGTAGTGTGAACTCGTTGTAAGTGTTGCGGCACCGAGTGATCCGGTGGGATCGTTTATAGTGGAAATCCTTCATAGCGTAGAAGGCGGGGACGTAGAGTAAGAGTGCTCGAACCTCGAAACAAATCTCCAGTGTTTGCGATTGCTCGCTCTCTAATTCTCACTTGTGTTTATATCTTGCTTGGTTATATTGCTTTCATTTTTATATGCTTGATATATCTTGTGCTATATTGTTATATGCTTGAGGATTATTTGCTCACACTTGTATTCAATCAAGAGAGTCATAGCGGCACCTCAACTCTTATGTAGAGGAATTTTGAGGAGTTAGTTCAGAGCCCTTCACCTGGAATTCGGCTACACTCTTGCGTTGTACTTAGTGTGTTTAGCATAATAGTTTTTAGTTTATATAAATAGTTTTAATTCCGCATTAATTTACCTTTAGATTAACTAGCACCTATTCACCCCCCTCTACGTGATTTCAATTGGTATCAGAGCTTGGTGCTCTTGATTTGGGTCTAACAACCTAGAGTTAAAGATTCTTATTTTTGGCTAATCACAATATTTATACACACACATGGATTTCATGTCACCTCCATTATTTGACATTCTTAATATCCAAACTTGAAAAGTGAAAATGTCTTTGTACCTTAAAGCCCTAGGCCTTCAATTTTATTTTGCCACAATTAAAGATTCATATTGTTTAAATGGCAAACACCTTGAGGCTAATGCAAAAGCCATCCATGCTTTAAAGTCAACCCTAAATGATGAATATTTATTTAGGGTTTCAAACTTTGATTCGACTTTTATAGTATGGAACATTATAGTCTCCCTTGGCGAACAAGAGCAATACTATGCAGGGAGCGACTCGAATGGTGGAAGTGATGCTTCCAACATATGCTATATGGTCCAAGGGGATAAATTCTGAATCCGAGCTAGATGAGGATGTTGGCATGTCTAATGATGAGCTTGCTTCATTTTGTCAATAACTTCTTGAAAAATATGAGTTGCTTAAAAAGGATAATAAGAAATTGAAAAATGTATTTGATTTCATGTTAAAAGAAAAAGATTCTTTTCTTGGAATACATTTTAAAAGAAAATGATATGTTGAAAAAGGATAATATTTCCTTGACTTCTAAATTGAATGATCTTTGTGCAGAAAATACTTCTTTGAAAAATAAAATTATTTTGGTGGAAAAAAAAAGAAAATTGCTTTGAATGAAAATAACTCTTTAAAAAGAAAAATTGTTTCAAAGGAAAAGGAAAATGTTTCTAAAAAGAACAAGATTGTTGATTCTCATTCTCACCATGCTTTTCATACTAGTATTGATAAAATGAGATTAAATTTTTGAAAAATAGAATAGATTGTTTGTGCTCAACTTTGAGCAATTGTGCATTTAATTATAATAGATTGGAAACCTTATTTCAAAAGAAACAAGCTCCACATGTATATGCACATCACCCACGGCACACGTATGCATACTTTGCCTATCATGATCACACTCATCCTTATGTGCATGCTAGAGTGTACAAATGTACACATTGCGGCCGCAAAGGCAATCGTGTAAGATTTTGCTATGATAGAGTAAATTCTTTAAATTTTAGAAATAAAAATGTTTGGGTTCTAAATAATACTAACCTCCGTGGACCCAAAAGAAAATGGGTACCAAAATCCCCACCTCTTTTGTTTGCTATAGGTGTGGCTCTCACATGACGTGAGAGAGTTAGTACTTTGGTGGTGGATGCATGAGCTAGATGGACATACAAAATTGATGCACCACTATCAGGGTAGTTTTTGTGAGAAGACCACCATGTTTGGAGATATAGAGATGTGCCCTAATGATTTTGATAACTATCTCTAAACTCCTATTTTATTTACATACTTTTACATTAATGATTTTTAGCGTGTTCTTGTTTTGTGTTTATACTTCATGAGGTAAATGCTTGTATAGATGTAGTTTTCATTAAAACTTGTGTCTATATTTGTACAAGTAGTGACCAACATTTGATTCTTATATGTTTGTACTTTATTACTCATTTGTACTCATTACATGTACATGTATAGCCTAGTTTTAATGATTCATGTATTTTAACTTGTTTTTCTTATTCTTATGCATGTTTTGCTTCATGTATATGTTATTCTTGTCTAAAACTAATAAATATACATATATACCCTTGAATCTCTTGCCTTCATGCAAATTATATCATAGACTCTTTTATGTTTAGGATATATATGTATATTGTTAGTTTTGATAAATCATACATATACCTTGAAGTTTGTTTTAAATAAAAAAAATGAACTTTTACGATTTTCATATGTTTGATATTTTTAGGCCTCATTGACTATTTTTCATGATTATAATAATCACATAACCTTTGTACACTCACATTATTTTTATTTACTTATGATTTTGTTTCATAAGCACTTTTTTGAGCTTTATAGATTCGAGTGTCAACTTTTGTGTATTTAGTATGATTTATGAGATATATATTTTTTTGTTTTCATATTTGAAGGATCTTTTACTAGTTTTTCAAAAATTACTTTAAACTAGTTATTTATTCTTCAATGGGTAGAGTTTTCAAATTTTGCAAAATATTTTCAAATTCTCATTTTTGAAAACCCCTACCAACCCTTTAAAGGGCGAATGGATGGGCGACTATGCCTTATATGCTTATAGAAAATCTGTTATCATGTGCATGAATAGGGTAGATAGGTATGAGTTATGCACATGTTTTTTATGGAATTATATTTTTGTATACTCATATTTGTTTTCTTATATATGTATGCTTCAAATTTCAAATAATATCAATTTCATTTGGTATTTTTATTTTTCAAACATATATATGATTTGATTGTGCTTGATTTACAATCTTTACATATTTAAAGTACAAATTATGTTTATGCTAAGTTTGACTTAAATCTTATTTTCAATTGGTATCTCAATTGGTATTTTGATGAACTTATGTATTATTTTCAATTGGTATTTCAATTGGTATCAATATACTTCATATTTTCCCTTTTAATTGATATCAAAATGTAAAATATGCTTCAATTGGTATCTAAGTTTCGATTTCATATTGGTGTCAAAAATGTTTTACCTTTTATTTGGTATTAAAATTTATCATATATTTCAATTGGTATCAAAATATACAAATGTTTCAATTTCAATTGATATAAAAAATTTTCAACTTCAATTGGTATTAAAAATCTTGTGATAAATTTTGATTACTTACAAGAGATATCTCAAAATTTGATAAGAAAATTCAAAATTTGTCTTTAAAAGTAATTTATAAAAATTATTTTGATATGTATTGCCTATATGCAAGGGGAGCTTAACATCTCTTCTATATATAGATTTATGTTGAGTGTATATTGTATTGAGGAGCTTGATATCTCTTCTTTATGTGATACACGTGTGTAGGGGGAGCTTCACATCTCCACTTATGCATTGTATGTTATGCTTTATGTGAGTTAGGATTTTGTCATCCCTTCTTCATGTACTGCATGTATGCAGGGGAGCTAACTTACCGTCTTCCTCTTCATGAATGTATATCACATATATATCTTTATTGTTGATTTGTTTTTCACCCCTTTATTGATGATTAACAAAAGGGGGAGAATAATTTTGGGTTTATATATGCATATTTAGAAATTGAGTTTATGCATATTGAGTTTATACAAAATAAGGGAGAAGGATTTTGAAAGTTTATACAAAAAGAGGGAGAAGATTTTTGGAGAAAAAACTTTTTGGTTTATGCATGTTTTCTCTTACCTTTTTTACACATATATTTATTTAGTTTTATGCACTTTATTGCAATATCTATTTGTTTATTTTTATGCATGAGTTAAGGGGGAGCTTCTATGAAGCTTGACTTTAATCCATGCATATATAACTCCATGAGTTTTGTTATCATCAAAAAGGGGGAGATTGTTGGCCCAAAGGCTCATCGCTCTAGTTTTGATGATGATTAACTCATATAGTTATAGTACTAATGATCTTGTATTTAATTAGTATCAGATATTTGATCAAGATCTTAGTTAGTGTTTAGCTTCAACAAAATATTTAAAGTCAAGTTTTGGAGCTAGCACGTGTTGATTCAAGAGCTCGCGCATCAAGATTGCATCAAGTACTCAGAGGAGTCTAGCTCATTAGATTAAAGTTTAGACCAAGTCAAGAAGGAGAAGAACTTCAAGAGAAGATTTTCAAGAAGACTTGTGTCATGTTGTAAGTGTCAAGATTTTATTTTTAGATAAAATGTAAAGGATAGATTAATTGGTGGATTGTTCAAGTTCATATACACTCATACACAAGATTTAGATATGTTTTCATAAAAGAGTTTTCGTTTTGAAAAATACCGGTTTGGTTTTTAAGCTTTACAATATACATGTGTTTTATCAAAACTTATTTTTAGAGCTTAATGTCAAAAACATAGATATTACATCATATATGTGTAGTGGATTATATCCATACACACTAAGCTTTAAAAGTGTTTAGAATATCTTGTTTTTATATTTGGAAAAGTTTTGAAATAATCGTTTTGAAAAAATACAGGTTTGTGTTTAAGGCAAAATTTCTTATTACAAAAATAGTTCAAAATGTTTGTAACATGTTTTGATTTTTACTCAAACATGTTTGTATATCAAATTATATCAATGAACTTATTTTGTAGAATTTATTAGAATTTATGGGATTTTATTGAAGGAAAAAGAACAAGTTTTTAATCCCTGAAAATAGTTGGACTGGCCTTCTGTCGTTCGACTGAATCAGAAATCAGTCGACCGGGCGGTCGACCGATGTACACAAACGTGCACAGCCAAGGGCCGGTTGACCGCACAGTCGACCACCAGAGAGCCTATGCTCTCTGGAAATGGCCCGGTCGACTGGACGGTCGACCGCTGGGTCATTTGCAAGTTGACGATCGACCGGTCGGTCGACCGCTGGCACAACGGTCAGAAATCTGACCGTTGGCCGGTCGACTGACAGCAGCGTTAGCTGCTGATTTAGCCCCAACGGCCATATTTTGGAAGCCTAACAAAAGGGCTTCCCTTGAACTGTTTTCAATAAGATTTTAAGAGAGTTTTTGGCTAGTTTTTCCTACCTATCTTAGTGTTTATCTCCACATGTTTTAGAGCTAAAACTTCCATATCAAAATGAGAGTTTTTCAAGAGTGTTTTCAAAAAGAGTTTTCTTGAGTTTTTTTACCACCAAATCAATCCAAGTTTTTCTCACAAATACTTGAGCTATCCATTGCTACATTAATCCTACAGGGATCTTTATTGTGAGAGAGTTTTAGGTGATCAAAGTGTTTAGATCACCAAAGTATTCTATCTTGTATTTGAGGAGGCGACTTGCGGGTTCGCGTTGTTTCGAGTTCTAGTGAGAGCTCGGTGTAGAGGTGTGGCCTTGGCAAGCTAGTGTGCTTGCGGTGTGTAATTCTTGCAGGAACAAAAGAGGGACTAGTAAGTCTAAGGAGTTCTAGTGTGAACTCGTTGTAGGTGTTGCGGTACCGAGTGATCGGATGGGATCGTTTATAGTGGAAATCGTTCATAGTATTGAAGGTGGGGACGTAGAGCAAGAGTGCTCGAACCTCGAAACAAATCTCCCATATTTGCGATTGCTCTCTCTATCTCTCACTTGTGTTTATATCTTACATGCTTATATTGCTTTCATCTTTATATGCTTGGTATATCTGGTGCTATATTGTTATATGCTTGGGGATTGTTTGTTCACACTTGTATTCAACCAAGAGAGCCATAGCGGCACCTCAACTCTTATCTAGAGGAATCTTGAGGAGTTAGTCCAGAGCCCTTCACCGAGAATTCGGCTACACTCTTATATTATACTTGGTTTGTTTAGCATAATGGTTTTTAGTTTACATAAATAGTTTTAATTCCGCATTAATTCACCGTTAGATTAGCTAGTCACCTATTCACCCCCTCTAGGTGATTTCAATGTGGTCTTTGATGAAGAATCAATGTTGCAAGAAAAGTCAGATACGGAGGATAAAACGCAAGGTGGAGTTTTAGACAGTTCAGCAGACACTCAAAAAATGGACTTGAGTTCTCAGAGAGTCCTAAAATGCTTGAAGGGTCAGAAGAGAACTCTTTAAATTCAGATGGAGACAATGAGGAGGCTACTCAAGATCAACCTAGACCATTGTGAGGTAGTCAGTCAGAGTTACGGCGCTACCAAAAATGTGTGGTTGGAAAGAAGATCATGTCTCTTTCGCTAATAGAAATATGAGACCCTAATAGTTACAAGGAGGCGATCGAGGCAAATGACCACAACAATGGATTACAACCATGGAGTAGGAGATGGGGTCTTTGTATAAAAACCAAACATATACATTAGTCGATCTTCCAAAGGATTTAAGGGCAATAGGTTATAGATAGGTCTTTCGTAAGAAGGACAATGAGTAGTATAATGCAAGGTTAATTGCCAATGGATATGCTCAGAAGGAGGGTATTGATTACAACGAGATCTTATCTCCTGTAGTCAAGCATACACCTATTCAAATATTATTGGCGATAGTTGTTTAATTTGATCTAGAGTTGGAGCAGATAGATGTCGAAACAATATTTTTACACGGTGAGCTGGAAGAGAAGATATACATGAAGCAACTTGAAGGTTATGTTCAGGAAGGTGAAAAAAACAAGGTATGTCTTCTAAATAAGTCCCTCTATGCACTTAAATAGTCTCCCTAGCGGTGGTTATAAACGGTTCGACTCTTTCCTGATCAAGGCCAGATACAATCGATGTAAATATGATAGTTGTGTCTATTTTAAGCATAATGATGATCTGACAGATTTACTATTATATGTGGATGATATGCTTATTGCTGCAAGAAACAAGACACATATTTAGAAGCTTAAAACTCAGGTCAAGAAGGAATTCGACATGAACAATTTGGGAGAAGCCCAAAAGATCTTAGGTATTGAGATCACTTGAGATAGAGACTCAAGCAGACTTTGGCTATCCCAAGAGAACTACGTTCTCAAGGTATTAGAAAGTTTCAACATGGCAAAAGAAAGATTAGTCACCACTCCTTTGGTAGGTTATTTCAAATTATCCTCCTAGCAGTGTTCACAATCACCGGAAGAGGAGGAGGTGATGTCTTGAGTACCATATGCTAGTGTAGTAGGATCACACATGTATGTTATGATCTGCACTAGGCCTGATTTAGCCTATGCAGTTAATATAGTAAGTCAGTTCATGTCAAATCCAGAAAAGTAACATTAGGAAGCAGTAAAATAAGTGCTACGATATATGTGAGGGACTGTGAGAATAGGCTTGATGTTTCAGAGATTGAAAATAGAGAAGCCTAGGGTATTATAAGGCTATGTTGAAGCAGATTATGTAGGAGATCTTGATCAATTAAGATCTACAACGAGTTATGTGTTCACAATAGCTAAGTGCATCATTAGTTGGAAGGCAGAGTTGCAAGATATAGTTGCTTTTTCAACAATAGAGGCAGAGACATGGCTGCAGTTGAGGCATCAAAGGAAGCTTTATGGTTGAGAGGATTGGTTGAGATGTTCGATATCATATAGGATCCAGTTCAAGTTCATTGCGATAGTTAGAGTGTGATTCGTCTCGCTAAGGATCACATATATCATAAGCAGACAAAGCGTATTGATGTGAGGTATTATAAGATACGTCAGAAGGTCATGAATGATAAGGTGGTCGCTTTGGTAAAGATCAGCATGAAGAAGAATCCAGCGGATATGATGACGACGACCATTCTAGGGGAGAAGTTCAGAGTATCTTTAAATTTCATTGAGATTCTCCAAAGATAAAGTTGAAAACAGACTCTTGGGAGGGAGCCATGTGAAGTCACAAAAGGGGGAAGAAATCAAGGCAAATGAAGCGGAGGCTAATTTTTATGAAAGGACTCAATGAACATGAGTCAAGGTGGAGATTTGTTAGTATTTTGAGTGCCTCATATTCATTGGAGAATAATTCAGGCTCAGATGGAGGTGTTACAAGCTTCACATATCAAACACGGATATGTACAGGCTTTGTACATATTGATTAGTCGACTAATAGGTATTATTAGTCGATTAAGTTTTAAGCTAGTCGACTAATATTGAATGTAGTCGATTAGGCCTTGCAAACAGAGAGCTAGGTTCTTAGATTGTATTACAGTAATTGACTAATTTATTGGTGTAATCGCCCAACACTTGATATTAGTCGACTAATACTTGGCCCTGATCGATTAATGTCGGGTTCTGGCAGTTTTATTTTTTGGTTCTGTTTCAAGTTTGAATTGGATTCAAGTTTTTTTTCTTTCTCTAAGGTAGTACTAATAGAATTGTTGAAGTTTGGGTTGGACTATAATCATCCTAGGTCTTATATAAACCCCTTAGGGTGACATTTTAAAGGTGTGTCAAGAATTCAAGAGAAATTCAGATTTCCACAATTGAGAGTTGTGAGATAGAGATATTCTTATAACTCTTGCATTTTCTTTTGTTTTCAATAAAGATTTCTCCCCTCCTTCCCGTGGACGTAAGCATACCACGTTAAATCTGGTGTTCTTTGGTTTTCTTGTGGTGATTAGTATCTTTTACTTGCTAGCGGTAGATCCGCTCCAAAATTTCCGCTGCTGAACCGTCATTTTGGTGTCTCTCTGTTGTTTGATTGGTGATAGATCACATCATAACTAATACTATACCATTAACCAAAGACATGTCCCCTGAGACTTTGTCTTGAATATGTATAATAGTTAAGTTCATCCATAAAGATGGGGACTTAATTTGATCGTTGGTTTGAGCCTATAGTGATGGAGTGTGACTTTGTTTACCCTCCAATCCTCCCCAAATCTTTTTGCTGCAAAAGCCTCAAAATAATCTCTGATATAAGTATAAAGAACTTTCACTAAATATAAGGAATCCTCTCATAAAACATTGTTATACAAAAACGAGCATATACAAATAAGAAAATCATCTTCTGTCTCTAAAAGAGGATTCCTCTCTCAATGTACTCCAATAATTAAAACTATCTCCAAAGTTTATCTCCACTCTTTCCAATTGGAATTTATCTTTTCTCTACTTATATTAACTAATACTATATCCTTAGCCATAGACATGCACCATGAGACTGTCCTGAATATGCATAATAATTGAGTTCATCCATAAAGATGAGGACTTAATATTGATCCTTGGTTTGAGCCTATAGTGATGGAGTGTGACTTTGTTTACCCTCCAAGCAAGAGAATTATAAATCACCAAGGTATATCTCTTATCCTCCACAAATCTTTCTGTTGCAAAAGGCTCAAAATAATCTCCAATATAAATATAAAGAACTTTCACCAAATTTAATGGTGCATACAAGATCTACACCTCTTTTGTCATCAAGGTCTTGATGTTAATTTCTCCACTCCATTTTCCTATAGTGGATCTTAACCAACCAACCCACTTGAAAATCAAACATCTGCATGCTTGATGATTCTGCCACCCTAATTGCTTCACCAAAAAGCACCTTATAATTTGAAAGAGAAACCCACTACCCATAAACAAAACAAAATGTTGTCAACCATTCTCGTTTCCTTAAAAAGGCTATGAGCATTCCCTTAACCACTCAATCTCAAGTTGACAGAAATTTGAGAATATCTCCTCAATAGCAAATGACATCAGAGCGTGCGTGGTTGGGATTCGAATGAGAGAACAAAGGCTAATTCCTGGGTCATTCCTCAATTAAACATTAAGAATAAGAAAAAAAAAAAGCAAAGAAATACATGTACTTTTTTCCTTTTCTTTTGGCTAATTAACTCATGGTCGACGTGATTCTGCTGCGTGCCTTAGCAACAACCAATAAGAAACTCCAATAGATGCAACAGAAAAGTACCTAAAAGACAAGAACAAATAACAAGAGAGAAAGTAAACACAATATTTAATGAGGCTCGGCAATTTGCCTATGTCTTCGGGACAAGAGAGAGATCCTATTGATTCAATGATCAAGTACAAGTTTTTCGAGAGATGCTATTCATGAGGGCTCTACCCTTTTATTTATAGCTAGAGAGTCTCAAGGTTTTAGGAAAGCACAATTGGTTCGACCCCTTTTCAGAAACGGAGTTCGAATCCAAGCAGGAGAAGCATATTCGCCTGTCGGCTGACCGGGCTATCGACCGACCCATCCTTTCGGCCGACCGGTCAGTCGACTGGACCGAACAGAAAGTTAGGGATGCTAGTCGATCGACTGTTCCGGTCGACCGTTCTCTTTACTATGGTCGACCAGACGGTCGACTGAGTTGCCGGTCGACTGTGCTGCACCTCTGCATGTAGTGCACACCGGTCGACCGGACGGTCGGCCAGCCACTACTGGCTTGCATTTGGACTGCCTTCTCCTCCTTTTTGAATTTCGATCTCTGCACTATTTCTTCTGATGAGTTAAAAAAAAAAACTCTATCATAACTTTTTATCTCCTTTTTCCCTACAGACTCACAGGACCCGGAGTAGCGTCGGGAAAGAAATAATATCCGCTGGCACACGGGCTCAAAATGCCGACTGAGGGAACATTGCTTGAGTACTTGAAGATATCTTAGTTCACTTGTTTGCAACCAGTGCTTTCTAGTTGCTGAGAGAGCCGCACAAGTTGCAGAGAAGCTTCGCGAGGGTGGCTAATGAATTATCCTCCACTAGTTGACTCTCACTTGCATGCGCGTTGAAATATCATCCTCCCACCTTCTTCTCTTTTTCTAATACACCAAAGTGCAAAAAGTAAATAAAAAGTTAAAAAGGAAACGGAAAAAAAAAGGGAGACATCACCAACACTAGTTATATATAAAAACCTCTGCTAGCTTCATATTAGATCTCTCACTAGCCATTGCCAACCCTAACCTAAATGGGAACTTGTATCTCTCTCTCACGATTGAATGAAGAGATCCTGACAGAACTCTCACCGCAAGAGAGGAAGATATTACGGGTTGTGAAGATGGACGGCAAAGTACTGGAATACAGAGCATCCATCCATGTTCGAGATGTGCAATTGAAGTTCAAAGGGTACGGAGTTGGTGTGTCAAGGAGAGCTACTCAGCTTCTGCCATTGAATCACGAGCTGAGGCTTGGAGGGGTGTACTATCTTCTTCCTCTCGGTGTTCGAGTTCGGAGCTCCGAGCAAGGCAACAGGAGCAAGAGGATGATAAGGGTGGTCGTAACTAAGCAACAGCTTCAGGAGGTTTTATCAAAGAATACGTCGGTTGAGGAAGTGCTGCATGAACTTCAGAGGCCGGAGAAGATCAGCACTGGTTCTTGGAGAAGTTGGAAGCCGCAGCTTGAGACCATCGAGGAGACGAGCGAACAGTTTTGTTTTTAGTTGAGGAGAAGAAAATTACTGTCCTTGATTAAAGAAGGCATTTGTTTCCCTTGTAATTGTATCGGTATTGAAGAACCTCATGTTCACAGACAGGTTGAATATATGAAAGAAATGAGAACTCTTTGAAACTTATCAGTTCCTTGTTCCCCCTTTAACTTTTAAACAAAAATATATTACAAAACTTTTTTACCCCATGGATTAAGTTGTTACAAAAAATATGTTGTATTAGCCGTAGAAAAAAGATGTCCATTGATGTATGGGTAAAAAAACTTGGAATCGCTTGTTTTTTCATGGCTAGTCTAAATAGAATAGGTAGATCAAGATGAATAAATCGGATCTATGGGATGACCCTCAGTGGAGTTCTCACGAAACTTAATTTGAGAATCGTTCTCACATGATCATTTTCATACACAAACATACATATATACATATATACATATAAATATATATATATATATATATATATATATATATATATATATATATATATATATATATATATATATATATATATATATATATATATATATATATATATATATATATATATATATAGAGAAAAATGTATATCAGCCCGCGGGCTGAGAGTACTCTCTCAGCCTGCGATGACGTGGCTTGAGTTGTCACCTCACTGACTTGCGGCCCGCTTTTAGGTAGAAGTTAAATTACCAAATACCCCTTATGATAACTTTTCCTTATTGTTTATTATTATTTTTTTGCCCCTTTTATTTTGCCGCTCTTTATAGGATATAAATTAATTTTCGCCTTATTTCTTTACCTCTTTTTTGAAAGATGTAGTTTCTCCTTTTCAGCCTGGGATAAATTTTTTTTTGAAAATATAAAATCTTTTCAGATCCATGTTTTCAGCCTGCGATAAAATTCTACTTTATAGTTTAATTTTTTTTGTATATAATGTAGTCAGAGTCTTGGTCGCATTGTACATTTAAACTGCGACCTTAGTCAAAGTCTTTGGTCGCAGTGTACATGGTGAAATGCGACCAAGGTCGCAGTGTTTTTATTGATAAAGATAGCCAGCAACTGCAATCTAGGGTTGCATTACATGGACTGCGACTTTGGTCGCAGTACGTTAAGTAATTATTTTTTTTGAATATAATGTATTCAGAGTCTTTGGTCGCAATGTACATTTAAACTGCGACCTTAGCCAAAGTCTTTTTGTCGCAGTGTACATGGTTAAATGCGACCAAGGTCGCAGTGTTGTTATTGATAAGATAGCCAGCAACTGCCATCTAGGGTTGCATTACATGGACTGCGACTTTGGTCGCAGTACGTTAAGTAAGTGTTGTTTTATTAAGTGTTGTTTTTTGGATTAAGTCATTTTTTGAATCTAAATGAAAAATGAAAAGTTGTCTGTTGTCTGATGCGACTTGGAGTCAGTCCGTGAGACGCGACCTGTCATAAAGATTTTATGAGATCTTTTAACGTCAAGTCTATGTTGACGAACCCCGCACCATTCGTTGTTTCCCGAGCGGTTGTCTACGCGTCGGTTCTTCATTGGGTTTAGGCGTTAATGTCTTTTAATGCCAAACCGGCGCTGGCGGTTGGAGACGATTAATGCCGACGATTCTGATTAATGAACCATTAATTATGGTTATTATGGGCTGCCTATAAATAGGGCTCACCCTCTCCCTTTAACAGTCCTTAATTAGACTGTTTTCTTTCGAGAGCAATTGCTCTGAGAATTTTCGTCTTCTTCAGAGTCTCTAACAGGTGCCTGCCTCCATGGATGAAGATGACCCTATTGACGAACTTGATCGATGTTCGTCCATAAGGGAAGAAGTCATAGACCTCATCGTCCACAAGGGAAGAAGTCATGGTCCTCGTCGTTCACAAGGGAAGAAGTCATGATCCCTGACGAGGACTTAATCCTCACCGAGATCTGCTCTCACTTGATGCACCAGTCAAGCTTGCTGGTAACGGATGGTCAGAGTGGGTATGGCGGCGGGGGATGTGGTGGGTAGCATTCCTTGTGAGGTCTCAAAACCTCCTCTCTTACCCCAGAAGTGACATCGAGGAAACTCCATGCTCACTGGATAATCTTCTGGTGAAGAGATGTTCATAAACGAAAGATTCTGCTGCCACCAGACCTGCAGGAGAAGATTGCTCTTAGTAGTCAACAAGGGCTCTTCTTGGCTCTTCTGATGTTTTGTCTTCTTGGCTACTTTGATGTTTAGTCTTCTTTGTAACACTCAATCTTATTGATTCTGCTGCCACCAGACCTGAAGAAGAAGATTTCTCTTAGTCAACAAGGGATTTTTTGATGTTTAATCTTCTTGGCTACTGTGATGTTTAGTCTTCTTTGTAACACTCAATCTTATTGATTCTGCTGCCACCAGAGCTCAAGAAGAAGATTGCTCTTAGTCAACAAGGGATTTTTTTGATGTTTTAGTCTTCTTTTGTACTGCTGTATTTGTAACACTTCAATCTTATTGTATAAGAGATCGTTTTGTATCATTTGCACATTCCTGGAGATAAATGCCTGGACATAAATAAAAAGCATATTTGTTTTTTTTAATAAACTACGAACTTTTTCGCAGCCATGCATTGCAAAGAAAACAACTATGATCATAGATGACACTGCGACCAAGGTCGCATAAGATACATTGCAAACAGTAACTACTGTGACCAGGGTCGACACTGCGACCAAAGACTGCGACTAAGCAACTGTTGCGGTGACGTGTCACATCGTCGCAGTGTTGTTGTTGATTAAGACTGAAAACCAGCAATAGCGACCAGATTGGAGATTATTTTTTTAAGACTGCGGCCATCAACTGCGACCAAAGTCGCAGTGTTGTTGTTGATTATTAAAGACCACCAACTGCGACCAAGGTCGCAGTGATGTTGTTGATTCGTAAAGACCAGCAACTGCGACCAAGGTCGCTTTGTATTTTATTAAGACTAAACACCAACAACTGCGATCAAGGTCGCAGTTTATTTTATTAATATTAAGGTCAGAAACTGCGACCAAGGTAGCAGTGTTGTTGTTGAGTAAGACTAAAGTCCAGCAACTGCGACCAGGGTCGCAGTGTATTTATTAAGTCTGCGTCCAGCAACTGCGACCAATGTCGCAACCTTTCATTTTAAAAATTTTTAAAGTTCAAGTAATATAATTATTAACTGCGACCAAGGTCGCAGTGTTGTTAAGGATAAAGATGGTCGCAGTGTACATGGTTAAATGTGACCAAGGTCGCAGTGTTGTTGTTGATAAAGATGGCCAACAACTGCAGTCTTAGGTCGCTTTACATGGACTGCGACATTGGTCGCAGTACGTTAAGTAAGTGTTTTCCTTTAGATTAACATGCATAGCGACCAAGGTCGCCGTGTTCTTGTTTTATTAAGTGATGTTTTGGATTAAGTCATTTTTTTGAATCTAAATGAAAAATGAAAAGTTGTCTGTTGTCTGATGCGGTCAGAAACTGCGACCAAGGTAGCAGTGTTGTTGTTGATTAAGATTAAAGACCAGCAACTGCGACTTGGTCGCATTGTATTTATTAAGTCTGCCTCCATGGTCGCAATATTTCAACCGATACATAGTAGTAAAAAATGTAATTCACACAAATAACTTTAGAAAACAGATTTATATATATTTAAAAAGAAAAACTCCCATAAATAACTCAATTTGATTTATATATATTTAAAAAGAAAAACAAAATACAATTTTTTAACTTCTAATCGTCGTCATCACCATAGTAATCAGATTCGTCGTCAAGAGTCATGCTTTCGTCTCTGTATCGCTTTCGTCTTCTGTCTCTTCCTCCTCTTCAGGTACAGTCTCATCGTCGCTTTCTTCCTCTTCATGTTTGTGTTTTGGTTCATCAATGAACTCCCAGAAAGGTTCGTCTGTATCAAGCTCAGATTCTGACCCATAGCGAGACATTGTTTCAGAACTAAACATAAAATCATCATTTGATGATTGGCTTCTTTCCGGTGAAGACGGTGGTGATGGTGAAGACATTGTTTGAATGTATTGGCTTCTTTCCGGTGAAGAGGATGGTATGTTTTTATTCCTTTGCTCATGACCCTTTATATATTTTTAATCCCGGAATTCCAAAAGGTTTAAGCTTTCGGACCACGTGAATATCTCTCAAATATATTTTCTATCTTTTCCCAAAATTGTATACTTCCTAGGTGACTGTTCAGTTATCCAAAACAGTTTAAAAGTTAATACACTATAACTTTAAATTACTTTGAACTCCAAAACAGTACATTATTGCGACCAAAGTCGCATTGGGAACTGATAAATGATTAACTGCGACCATAAATTGCATCCGTAGTAGGATTGCGACTATGGTCGCAGTGTTTAAGAGCAGCAGTCGCAGTTTGGATATGTAATTAAAAGAGCTTATAAGTTAATATATTGAGAAAGAGACCTTACAAAAAAAATAGAATTAAAAGCTTTTAAAAGAAGACAAAATATAATTGAATATCAGAAGATCAGGAAATCCTAATCCTCGTCATTATCACCATCATAAGCAGATTCATCGTCTTCATTCTTCTGCTCTTCCTCTTCATCACTTATTTCCTCATCATCTTGCTGGTTTTGAGGTTTTTTTGTTTCACCGATGAACTCCCAGAATGGATCGTCTCTATCAAGCTCTTCGTCTGACCCGTTTGTAGGAAGCGAGCCTACAGCATCAGAGGACATGCTTTCATCAAGCATGTCTCCGTCAAGTGGCAGAGGAATAATGTCTTCTTCACTAACCCACATGAAAAATTCATTATCATCATGAATAGGAGCATCAGTTAATACATTATTTGATGTAGTGAGATAGTCAAAAGGAGTGAAGTCCAGACTGGTATCAGATTCACTAGAATATCCTAAAGACAAAGGACCGGTGGGGGATTGATTGAAGTTGAATTCTGAGTGTTCAGAGGAAGAAGATGGGGAAGACATGATTCAAGAATGAATTTTTTTTTGGAAGTTTTTGAAATCAAATTGAAAAGGAAGAGCAAAATTATAGTTTTTTAGGTATGAGGTAATATATTAGTTACAAGCTTTATATAAAGGTGAATATTGTGGAAGAACATGAATAGTAATAATAATTGTTACAGGTGAGGGTTGAGTATGGTAGGAAGTGGTAAAAAAAATTAAATATTTAATTGAAGACTTATTGCTGGAGAATCCGAAGTACAAATTAACTTTTATAGAATTGTTTGGCTATATCTTTAGATTACGTATGGTGCACATCTTTCCTTTCTCGAGATTAACATTAGTGCATATCTTTTTTTCTAGACTGGTGTTGTATCACGGTAGATATAATATTAATTACTTCTTTTACAGAAGGCATGAGAAAGAAGATTGCGAATTTGGTCGCAGTACCGAAGGAGGTCGCATTGCTATGCGATAGCATTTTTTTGTCTTGTATTCTTTATTCTGTATTAAGTCTGCGACCATTGAATGTTTTTTTACTTTTGAATGCTAGAAGTCGCAGTCTTCATTTAAAAGGGGTATTTTTGTCCTTTTGATTCACGATTGTTTAGGCGGGATTTTTTGATTTTTTGTGGCGCCCACACTCTGCGACCGATGTGTGGCCTATATTCAGCCACGTCCCGCAGGCTGAGAAACTCTCTCAGCCCGCAGGCTGAGGTACAAATTCCTCATATATATATATATATATATATATATATACATATATATAAGGGTTTCTGTACCTCAGCCGCCAGCTGAGAGAGTTCCTCAGGTGGCGGGACGTGGCAATATAATAGCCACACATTTGTCAAATTTTTGGCAGACAAAGACAAAAAATTCCGCTCGAAAAAGTCATCAGCCACTCCAACAATTGCTTTGACTAAAATACCCTCAATTACAACTTTTTATTGTTTGTAAAATTGTTCCTTCCAAAAAAAATTACAAATCTGAATTTTTTAGTTCATTAATCCAAAAAAAATTAGTGTTATTGATTTCTAAACTTTTCGAACAATTGCGTTCAAAAATTTATTTTTTTAAAGCAGAGATCTGATTAAGATGCCGCCCAAGAAATCATCCGCGGAAAAAAGTAAAGGGGAAACCTAGAAAACCTAATTTTTTTGGGTCCTGTAGCCCTTAATATTTTGATTTTTTAGTTGTGATTTCCAATTTTTTTTTAACAAAATTCTCTCTTTTAGTTTAACTTCGATTTAAAAGTGACTCTTGTACTGATTTTTTTGGATTCAGTTTTGAATTTTAATTCCAAAGAAGAAAATAATACTGAATTTTTCTTAAAATTTTCAAGAATCTTGGTTTTTATAAAATAATTATTTAAATTTTTTATTTTAAAAGCTTGCGACCATGGTCGTAATTAAGAGTAAAAAAAGTCACTTTTTTTTTGTTTTAAAGAAGTAAGAATCAAAATTAAATCTATTTATGTGATTTGAAACAATATTTTTTTACTTTTTACCTTGAAACTTTAATCCAAGTCACAGTTTAAAATGAAAAGAAAATAAGAATTAACGATCTTATTAGAGATTATTTTTTTTAAATTTTTTAATTTTTTAACACTGCGATCAAGGTCTCCAAGGTCACTGTATTTTTTCATTCTACTTGGTTGACTTGGGTCGCAGTTCTTTATGTTGCTTAATAGGTTACAATGACTTTGGTCACAGTCTGTGAACAAAATATTTTTTAAAAATTTTATTAACATCTGTTTTATTTTTTAGGATTATTTTTTTAAACACTGTGACCGAGGTCGTAGTTTTGTCGTCCCTTCTCTCTTTTTTTGGGGCTTGGGGCGCAGTTTATTCTACTAAGTTAGCTTAATAGGATACTGCGGTCTTGATCGTATTATGATGAAATAAGAGTCGCAGTGCTCTAAACCATTGACCATGGTCCTCATTAGTAATTAATTAGGTTAATTATAAAAATACCACCTTTGTCATAGTGTTCTGTAATAGTGCGATCTTGGTATCAATACAACGGTTGACCGTAAGTCCTTGTCTTTTATCAGCCAACTTTTTCACACTCTCCTTGTTGCAAATATTTTCTACAAATAACTTCATGAGCAGCCTACGTGACTTATCTATTCCTTTTTTTCTCATGTCAATACCTTTGTTTCTTGCATAAGCATTGTAAAAGTTGCATGCTTCATCATCTGTTGCAAATTGTTATCCTAAAAAAATAACTACGCTTCTAGACATTTCTCCATGTAAATTTATTTCCTACCAAATATTGAATTAAATAAAAAAATAATTAAAAATAACACGTCAGAAATATAATAATTAAAAACTACGACTGAGGTTGCAATTATAAAGATAATTATGACAATATTGACTAAAAGTCTTAACTGTACTCGCATCTTTCAAGATGTCTATAAATATTACAATAAAGTGTTATTTTGTAATATTGTGACCTTTATCGAGTCCTTAATATATTAAAAGAATGTGCAAAAGGTCGCACATGTGATGTAATTACAGGCTGCGACTAAGGTCACAGTTATAAGAAAACTATGACATAATTTATTAAAAATAGTGATCGAAGTCACATTCTTTAAGATGTCTATAAATATCACAAAAAAATGTTTTACTAAATACTGCGATATTTATCGCAGTTCTTGATAACTTAATGATCATAAGATAAAACATAGACTTTGATAAATTAAAAAGACTACGACAAAGGTCTGAGATTTAACTTAATTAAAGACTGCGACTAAGGTCGCAATTATAAAAACTATGAAATTGTTAATTAGAAAACTGCGACCTTAGTCGCAATTGTTCTATAAAATGTAAACTAGGTTGCAGTTTCATCTAAGTTACCCAAAAAATTTTTAGATGAGAAATTGCGAAAATATAATAAAATAAATAAAAAAATACAAACCTCTTGATCAACATCCAAAGATCTCAATCCTTCCAGATTTTCTATATTCTGTGAGTAAGTTTGAACCCGATGATATATGATTCATATTAAGATCGGGAGAAAGAGATCATGGCCGTCAGCGACTTGAACTAGCAGGAGATGTGTTCTGGTTGGCGGTCGACATTAAAATAGACAGGGAGATCTAAATCTAATGGAGATCCCGATGGAAATATAAGTCTGCAAAGTAAAAAAGGTCTCTGATCCTAATCCCGCTATTTTTAGAAAGACATTCTCCGAGAAGACTCAATTTAGATCTGACAGCGCGCGAAATTAGAAAAAGGGGGAATAATAATAAACTATACAGATCTATTATCTTTTACCGCAGGGGCATTTAGTAATTTCAGCTGTTCTAATAGGCGGGCCATCCTTATTAGTGTGACTAATAATGTGCCACATCACCGCAGGCTGAGAGGGACTCTCAGCTGTCGGCTGATATACATATTTTTGATATATATATATATATATATATATATATATATATATATATATATATATATATATATATATATATATATTATATATATATATATATATATATATATATATATATAGAGAGAGAGAGAGAGAGACTTGTGTCATTCTAGAAGGATTCGATCCCGAATACTTCCTGCTCAAATACTTGATTTTTGATTTTTAATTACTTTAAATTATATAGATCAACTTCAACAGAGTGGATCTTGTATTTGAATGTCGGATGTTAGTATTTGAGTGTGAAAGATTCGGGCTTGAATCCTTCCGGAACTACACAAGTCTATCTCTCTCTATATAGGCCTAATCCTTCCCACTCAAATACAACCCTACGACATCTGAATGCAAGATCTGTTGAAGTTGATCTACATTATTTTAAGTAAGTGTAGAATATTTGAATCTAACAAAAATTGGTATGTGAGGGAATTTAAGTGTTAAGATCATGATGAAATAATCGGATTGAGAACTTGTATGTCTAACGATGAAATAAACAATATGCTTTTTTTGATCGTCCATTTTACGTATACTTGATGAATATTTTCGGCCGTCCATTTTGCCCATCCATCAAGTCTATGCATGTGGGGGGGGGGGTGGGTGAGAGAGAGAGAGATATGTATACTAGATGGCAGCTGATGGAGTCTTTCAGCTGATGTTGAGGTAGCATCATCTCAACCCCTGATTTGGGTTGAGAGTTTAGAGACAATAATTTTGAAAAAAGACCTGAGCATTCATAGTTTTTCAAAAAAAACACCAATATATCGCTCTCTTTCTCTGTGTGTGTATAGATATATAGAGAGAAACTTGCGCCATTCTGAAAAGATTCGAGGTCGAATCCTTCCCACTCAAATACAACCCTACGACATCCGATTGCAACATCCACTCTGTTAAAATTGATCTACATTATTTCAAGTAGTTAAAAATAAAAAAATCAAGTATTTTGAATACTTTTTATTACCCATTTATCACGTAAGCGCAAAATGGATGACCGAAATAATGAGTTAGTTAGGTTAACGGTGTAGAATATTTGAAATCTGACAAAAATATGTATACTAGATGGTATTGACACTCCGAAAATACAAACTCCAAGGCAGCTCTGCAACCGGTCCGAATGATGTCAAACTTGTCGACACTTCTAAAAGACAAGTCACAAACATGCTGAATATTTGCTCATTCCTAATGGACAAATCAGTAACTTGAACTTTACTGATCCAGCAAAGCAGATAGTGAACCATGCATGTGCCTTCTAAAAAAGCTCAGGAGCTAGCATTTAGCTTCGCTACAAAACTCAGCTCTAGCTTTGCAGCAAGATCAGAATAGCTCCGTTGTAGGCTCATTCTTAGCTTCCTTCTGAAGCTAACTCAAACTCTATTAATGAGCTATCTTTTAGCTTCACTGCAAACTCTTTTCTACCTTCACGGCAAGTTTCTTTTAGCTCCGCTGCGGGTTCAATCTTATCTTTGAATGAAGCTTAGCTCCGCTGCGGTCTTTTTTGGTCATTTGACCATTTAAAAATCTTAGCACGAGATTAATATGATAAATATCACTTTGGGCAGTTAATTATCATGATCTTTTTACTTCTCAATTAGTTAGAGAAGATCAAAAGAAATCCCTCACTTAATGGAGCAAATCATGGGATTTGTGTAACAACCCCAAGCCAGTTGGCTAATTAGCTTCGCGTACGGGTTTTCAGTTTCACTCAAGCTACATTTAGCGTCACAATGAAGCTATTCTAACTTCAAGTGCAAAGTTACACTAGATCACTGTGCTGATTTTTAGGGAAGCAGTTACACCCTACAGAGCCTATAAATAGCCCATTGAAAGATGGGGCTCGGGGCTAATTTTGGCTGATCTTTTTGGAGAGATTTCACAGAGGGCTGGGGTGAAGATTTCCTAAGGGATTCACCCTCTAGCTTCCAAGTTTCTTCAGAGAAATTTATTTCTCTTTTAAGGTACTAATGCCCTCAAGATTTTCTTCTCTCGAAGAATTGTTGAAACCAGGCGAGAAAAAAATTCCTAAAGTAAGAGACCCGAAAACTCGATCACTCATGTTGTCAACGGAATAAAGTGGTCAAGTGCCAACTAGACTTCCACTAGCAAACTTTCCTAGAAATCTCAGTAGAAGATTCTTGTAATTCTTTTAATTACTTGTAATTTTCAATAACTTTCGTAAAGTTTTCCCACATTTCAACAACAATGGAAAACAAGATGGCGACTCCGCTTGGGAATATTTTCTTCGACAATAAGAAAATAGTGCCGCAATGCGATGATGAGACCCTTGGGTCTACTGCTGAGACATTGGTCATCCAATTTGACCAAGAGAGATTTGAGCAAATTCTCTCTGAGGGTGGCTCAAACCCTATCAACATACGCAAGCACAGGAAGATCTTAGTGGTTAGGTCTCCTCCGACCGTTACTCGAAAGCAAGTCTCCGATGAGGCAAAGAAGGTCACTTGCAAGCCTAATTCAGTCTCAACAGAGATTAAATTAGCTTCGTGCCGACGCCTATATGTTGTATGCGAAGCTAAGTCAGCCTCTAAGGCTATCGGGATTGAAAAATCCACTTCAGTCTCGTGCAAGGCTAAAGGATCTCTGGTTTCAGCTTCGATAGAAACTCACCTAGACTCTGACTGCAAGACTATTTCAGCTCTTAACATAGCTCAGCCTCGCTTCTCTCGCGAAGCTAAAGACAAAGCACTCAGAAGTGATATAAGCTGCAGTAGCTTCGCTCCATGCTGCCAAAGCTTCATCTGCAAAGCTAAATTTGAAGCACATTCTGGTGCTAATAGCGAAGTTTCTTTGCTTAAATATAAATGAGTGCTTCACAGTGCTAAAGCACTAAGTGCTGCTTCTCCCCGCGGCGAAGTTGTCTTGACTTAGCGTCTGACCAAAAAATCAGCCAAGTCTAGGGTTAAATCTAAAACTTTTCAGCCCACCAGGGCTAATTTTCAGCCTCCTTGAGTCTCCTTATTGGGTTTATTAGGTCCGGCCAACACAGACTTGTGAGAATTTTTGAGCAACAAGCGGAAGTCCTACCCTAAGAGCAAGTTCACATCTCATCGTCTTAGTATGGACAAGCGGGATGTCAACTTGGTGACTATACACTCTGCTCACTATTGTCTGGGGCCAATCCCCGCAACATCTCCTTCGAACAAACCATCAGTATTCGACCGGTTTGTCAGCCCAAAACTCTGAAGAGCCCAAGTCTAGGAGAAAGAGAAAGCTAAGAGCCTCACATTGCTGCAGCTTCTGTCAACATGACGGGCAGAGGAAGGAATTCGATGCGATTTTGAAGAGAAAGAAAGAGAGTTCACTCATCCTCCTTTAGTTCGCCAGACTCTATAATAGCCCCGGCCTAAGTCAGGTCTTGATTGAACTGGAAGGTGCCTTCTAAGGCACTAGATATAGGGTAGCAATACCTAATAATTATGGACAACCCTCCTCTTCCATAAGGGCAATGTCACCGAAAAACAAATGGCAGCTGATGGAGTCCTGCTGAAGTTGAGGTAGCATTATCTCAGTCCCTGACCTGGATTGAGAGTTGAGAGACAGTAATTTTGCAAAAAAAATATCCGAGCATTCGTAGTTTTGCAAAAAAAAAAAACCACCAATCTCTCTCTCTCTCTCTCTCTCTCTCTCTCTCTCTCTCTCTCTCTTTCTCTTTGTGTCTCTCTCTCTGTGTGTGTGTGTGTGTAGATATAGAGAGACTTGGGTCATTCCGTAGGATTTGAGGCCGAATCCTTCTCACTTAAATACAACTCTACGACATCCGATTCCAAGATCCACTTTGTTAAAGTTGATCTACATTATTTCAAGTATCCAAAAATAAAAAAAACATGTATTTTGAATTTTTTTTGTCCATTCATCAAGTAAGCGCAAAATGGACGGCCGAAATGGTGAGGTAGTTAGGGTAACGATGTAGAATATTTGAAATCTAATAAAAATTGATGTGTGAGGATTTTTAAGTGTTTAGATCATGATAAAATGGTCGGATCGAGAATTTTTTATGTTTAAAGGCGTTGATCTAAGAAATATGCTATTTTCAGTCGTCTATTTTGTGCTTACTTGATGAATGGGCAAAAAGTATTGAAAATATATGATATTTAATTTTCTGTTACTTAAAATAATGTAGATCAACTTCAATGGAGGGGATCTTATATTCAGATATTGTAGGGTTGTATTTGAGTGGGAAGCTTTCGGCTTCGAATTCTTTCGGAATGGCACACACACACACAGAAGTGTTCATAATAGGTCTTCTTAAATTACAACTTAAGGATGCGGCTTAAAACTCTAACATCTCGTTTTTTCACGACCCAATCGCACATTATTATATTCATGTTCTAAGATGTACACATTAAAAAAAATCACGTGATTTAGAGTTTGTTTACTCTATTTTTTTTTTGTTCTAACCTTAACGGTTTTAGCAGTAGAATAAAATAAAATTAGATCAATGAGTAAACAAACTCCAAATCATTTAATTTTTTATATGTATACATTTTAAAGCATGAAGATAATAATATGCAATCGGATTGTGCAAAAAAATCGGGATGTTAGAGTTTTAAACCGCCTCCTCAGATTGTAATCTAAGGAGACCTATTAAGAACACTTTACCTATATTATATATTAATATAAACAAAAGTAATACGAAATTCTATATTTGTCAAGGTATAAATAGAAATTGAATTCTGATCAGATTATTTGCATCATTTTTATCCATATTGAGCGAGTCTTAGCTTCGTTAGCATCAAACTTCTAGACGCTACAATAACTTTCTTCCTTTCAAAATTCTCAAAGCTTGTTGAGACTTAAACTACGGCTCCGTACAGTATTAGACCCCATGCAAGAAACTTAGAACGGCCCAGAATACTAAAGCCCAATTTATGCAGAGCTCAAATATGGTGGGCTCGCAAGTGCAGATACAAGGGGGAGACTCATGACAATCTGGCCCATGCAAATAGCCTTAGCGAATTGGTCATTTTGGGAACTCAGTGTTATATGCTTAGGGGCAGTTTGTTTCGCGTAAAACTCCGTAATTCGTAAATGACTTACTACTCAGTTACAACTACAACGTTTGTTTGGACCGTAATTCGTAAAAGACTTACGTAACTCAACTAACACTCACTTGCAACCCAGTTACCACTCACTTACAGCCCAGTTACAGTTAATTTTGTGGTCATACCAATTTGTAATATTTTTTTATATTAATATTAAATTTTTTTAATATTTAACTTTTTTAATATTTATTTGCAGTATTAAAACTTTTAAAATCACCAAATAGTTAATTTTGTGGTCAACTTTTTCACTTACGACTTATACATTACAACAACCAAACACCGTAAAGTGTATTTTCCCACTTTACAATTTTATATTACCATTCAAACACCGTAAAATTTACATACATGTAACTTATTTACAATTGTAAAAGACTTTACCAATTACAACTACGAATTACGCCAGTTACGACAACCAAACAGACCCTAAGATGCAAGCCAAGCGTTGTATGATTCTTTCTTGTTAGTTGGATCAAATAACCTATCCGAACTCCAAAGCATGGAGGTTAGGTGCCCAAGGAACCAGGCACTAAAGGCATTATTCTTCTAAGGGCCTCTTAGGTTAGAAGACTTGCTCAAAGAAAACTGTCTGCTATCACATTTCTTTTAGAAAAATTTCATCCCGACAGCAGTAAGTTTCTGACTGTTTTACTCTCATTTTGATAAAAAACAATGCCAGCCCTAAGAGAAAAAGAGACACTTTTCTTGAGCTTTTTCCCAACAAACAAACAACTTTATTGGAAAAGCTCGTGAGACTTACAGAATTCAAGAAAAAAACCCATTTTTTGTAGTTATTTTCCAACAAATCTCCTCTCTCTCTCTCTCTCTCTCTCTCTCTCTCTCTCTCCCCCCTCCACACACTCACTTTCCTTTTAATGGTATATGTTTGTTCCTAAAACTTAAAGCTTTGCCACAAGTGTTTGAATATTAGTGAGAATCCTCGGAGCCATTCATATTTATGTGACAACGACATCTAGGATCTCCTCCCACATAAACAAAGCTTTGCAAAATGAATTGCGCAAACCCCCCCCCCCCCCCCCCCCCCCACCCACCCACCCACCACACACACACCAAAAAAAAAAACACTACTCTCGAGAGAACTAGCTCACAGATTTTCATTTGCAAAATGATTTTCTCGATTGATTATCATCATATTTAAAGCTTTCATCTAAGCAAACTTTAAATGCCAGTTGAGATTATCTTTGACAACATGAAATTTTCTCGTCTCTTGCGAGTGATATTTCGGTCGGTTTTGAATTCGTAAAAGCTCCGCTCACTTACAGGTCGTCGGTACGAGCCCTCGCACAGGCGTGACATTACGTGCCTTCATTCGCCTCTTAACTAGAAAAATAAAATATGAAATTTTCTTCCCACAGCGGAGATCGTGAATTCGATTGTCCCTGTCCATGGAACTTTCGCTTCATGGATAGTCTCTCCTTCAAATAAATTTCTATCTTTCTTCATTGGAGTATTTTTTTTTTTTTCCCATTGTGAAATATTTTACTCCAGAAAATCTTTTTACTCCTTCTTTTTGAAGTACCTCCCTTGTAAATATATATTTTTTTTTATTTTTTTCTTTATTCAAATGCATGTCATCCTTTTATATAGTGATGCAAGAGAGCTTTCGAAAGAATCCTAATTGTTTTAAGCTTTCATATTATTTTAGTTTACTTTTCTTTTCTTGTTTCTTTGCTCCTTTGGTTAGTTTCCTAATAGGTTAATGACTCTTTTATTATTTTATTTTCTACTAGATTTAAGACGCTTTTATTTCTTTATTTTCTACTAGATTTAGGACTTTTTTTATTGGTTTGTTTTATTAGATTTATGACTGTTTTGTTACCCTTGTCTATATAAATGCCCTTTTAAACTCTTTGCAGGCATCTTGACTGTTTTGTTTCCCATTCTTCTTCACTTTCTTCTTTGTCATCAGTGAATGTTACTGAATTACTTCTAGTTGATCCTTGATTGTAGCGGTAGGTTTGTCGATTATCGAAACATACTCTGCTAGAATATTGATTCCTTCGTGATTGCCTCCATGGTTCTCCCCTCATGGTTGTTTGTTGGTCTCGCCTCTTTCAAACCTCTCATTGGTTTGACGTCGTGGCTGGCCATTTTCTTTGTTGACGAAGAGTGCCTACTCTTCATTTTTAATTTCAACCATCTGTTTAATTAGAGTTTCTTGTGCCACTAATAAGGCTTCCAACCCTAAGAGAGTTCATTGGGTTTGCCAACTACGTATGCCAGTAGTGTACCTCTGGTAGTCAGGTCTCAAGCCAACAATAATAATTTGCCTCATCCTTACTTCTGGAATTCTTGAATTAGGATCTATTGAGCAATCTCAGGACAAAGAGATTTAATCTTCATGAAGTGCTGATTGATCATCATGTCTTCTTGTTTGATAGTCATCAATTCATTCTCAACATGCTGGATTAGTTATGCATCATTAGCTCTAGAAAAGAGTGTCGCATTTATATCTTAAGCTCTTTGTGGTTTGTCAACATCTCCAATGTGCTTTAGAAGATCTTCGTCCACCGTTGTCTTCAGAACGAACAAGGCTTTGCTTGTTTTTATCTTTCACTTTTACAGTGCATCACATGCCTCTTAAGGTACTTTGTTCTCATCACCTCTAACGACCTTCCAGAGGTCCTAGCCTTATAATTAGTTTCACACTATGTAGGTTTTCTAGTAACTGTAATTATTTTCGTTAACCTTCTTAATTGCACTGGCTGCATTTGCCAACTCTGCCACCATGACGTAGCATACTCCTAGAATGTTACTAGTAAGCTAGTCCCTGACCAACCAGCTTCCCAATCTAGGATTTTGCAGGAGCTTAGCCTCTGTGAACAATGTCGGTCCTTGATCGCTCGCTCTGATATCACTTGTAGGTTTATATCTATTTGCTTCATTTATTCAAATGTATATCATCCCTCTTTTATAGCTTATGAGTAGGGATGGCTAATGGGACGGGTCGACCCGCCCCGCCCCGCCTTTTGTGATCCGTTTAAGTCGCACAGGGCGGGTTGCGAGTTAACCCAGACCTGCCCCATTTAGGGGTGGGTCCAAATGAATTGACCCGTCCCGCGTAAACTGGACGGGTCAGATTCGTCCTGTGATGAATCACGGGATGAATCGGGTCGGGAAAAATTTCCCGGACCCCCTTCTGTAAATTTTTTTATGTCCTATATTTTTATATAACTGTGAGAGAGAAAAATTAGTCTCAGGCCCCAAAATTGTTTTTTTATTTTTTTCAACCCTCAACGGCTCAAAAATAGCCGTTGTGGGTGAGTCAGAGGGTGCCACATGGCACCCTCAGCAGTTGTGTGGCACCCTCAGCAGTTGTGTGGCACCCTCAGCAGTTGTGTTCCTTTTAAAATAAATAAATAAAAACCCACCCTCCAACATCTATAAATACCCCCAATCTCATTTACTTTCATCTCACTCAACCTCAACCCCCTCTCTTATATTATAAATCACTCTTATTCTCTTACAATTATAAACTTCTACCAACCTCTAATCTAGTCTAATGGAGCCCAACTGGAGTACTGGCGATCGTTCATACGAAGTCGGTGGTAGCCTTCATCAACACATAATCCTTTATCTTCCGCACCTTATACTAATACTGGCGGTAACTCATCATCAACATATGCACCTATCCGCAATTCAACTATGATCCCCCAACATCCGGATTTGCTCCCTATCGCAGTTCGTCAAGCTATGCAATTGACTACAGTGGCTTTGCACCCTATACACATGCTGCATATGCCAGTGATAGTGGTACATGTCGGCATTCTGTTCTCTTCCCTCCTCACTATTCCTCATATTCTCAACTTTTAATGTCAACATCATCAATGCACACACAATCTATGACTCCTTTTATTACTAAAACATAAGAACAACACGATACACAAGCAGCACTGCATGATAGTATAGTTTCAGAAATACAACAACCAACTAGTACAACCACCAAAGTAAGAGCCAGAACTTCTCTAGTATGGAACTATTTTGAAAAAAAAGTTATTGAAGGTAGAAGAAAGGCAGAATGCAAGTACTGCCATTAATTATTTGATCATAAAGAAGGATACGGTACAGGTGTTCTTAGTAAACACTATGAAAAGAAGCATGCTAAAGATTACAGTTTACCACCACAATAAACACAAATATCAGCTGATTTAGGCATACTCTACACTTGGAGATATAAGCCTGAAGTAAATAAACATAAGTTAGTTGAATTTATTGTTCGAGCAGAACTTTCATTTTCTTTTACTGAATTAGATGCATTTACTGATTATCTTAAATTTATTTTTACTTCTGATTATAAGAGAATTAGTAAACAAGCAATAACTAAAGAAATTGAAGATTTATTTATAAATAGAAAAAATATTTTGAAGGCTCTTTTTACTAGTGATGCTAGAAAAATTTTATTAAATTCTGATATATGAAAATTTCTTCATCTTATTCATTATTTATGTGTTACTGTTCACTTTATTGATGATAACTAGATTTTACAAAAATACATTTTATCATTTTCAAAATTTTCTGAGAAACATTCTGCTACAAATGTAGCAAATTCATTTTTTCTTACTTGTAAAAATTATGGTATAGAAAATAAAACATTTTCTAATTTTTGATAATGTAAGTGAAAATACTACTTCAATAAGATAATTGAAAACAGCATTAGAACCGATTTTAAACGGTAAATTTTTTTCATTTTAGATGTGTTTGCCATATATTGAATTTATATGTACAAGATGGTCCAAAAATCTTAAACAAATATATTTATAAAATTAAGCAAATTATTTTACATATAAAACACAGTGGTTCTAAGAGACAATCTTTTCAAAGTTATTGCCGATAATGTAGACTAAAGGAAAAGTTACTTCAAACAGATATGAAAACTTGTTGGAAGTCAAACTATAATATGATTAAAGATTGTCTTCCTTATAAACAAGCAATTAAATTTTTCTACAGTAAATGAATGTTCATCTTGTTATATTAGTGATGATGGGTGAAAATTTTTGTACTTTTTTAGAAAAATTTGACACTGTCACAAAACCACTTTCTGGTACATATTATCCCAAATGTAACTTAGTTTTTTATTATCTTAATGATATTACTCAAGTGTTTGCTAATGATGACAGTCTTGAAGAGGCTATACATAATATAGGAAAAAGTTTTAAAAATATTTTGAAAATATGCCTTTTTTATTTTATTTAGTTGCAATTATGGATCCTAGAATTGAAATAGATAATTTAAAATTTTTATTATCTAATTTTATTTTATGTTTAAATTATGAGCAAGATATAGATAAATTACTTTTAGAAATTAGATATCTTCTAGAAGAAATGCACTCATTGTACAGAGATGAGTTATTTCCCCCTTCTTCTTCTGAAGTTAGGATATTTACACTATCACAAACTTCTTCTACTAGTTTAGGTAAAAGATTATCTAATTTTAAAAGTCTACTTTTATCTAATACTAGAAATAAACATTCTTCAGAAGTAGGTTCATTTGATGAACTTAATTTATATTTGAACACAATGTCTGCTGAAATAAATGAAAATGATGATGAACTATTAGAAACATTTGATGTTTTGTTATTGTGAAAAGAACAGAGAAAATAATTTTCTATTCTTCCTACGATGACCCGAGATATACTAACACTTCGGGCCTCTACAGTAGCGTCCGACAACGCATTTTCTACTGGAGGTAGAGTTTTGACACCTTGGAGGAGCAAGCTGATGCCGAAGCACTTAGAGATGGCTGTTTACTTAAAAGACTGGTTCGATGCAAAAAGATAAACACAAGAAAAAACTGTTCTAGATGAAGAATTTGAACAGGACGATGATGAAGAGTAGAGAACCACCGGAGTTTTTATGTACATTGTATGAGATGAGCACCAGAGTTTTTTTATGTACATTATATGAGATGAGCAGATTGCTATATAATTTTTTAATATTAATAAAATAATTTACCTTGAAAAAAAAACTTGTAATTAGTGTATTTCAATTCTATTATTTTTCTGTAAATTTTGACAATTTTTTAAAAATTTCTCCTTTTTACTATTTTTTCCTAATTTCTTTATAACTTTTAATTTTAAAATTTAAAGGGAAATTCAAATTTTTAAAAAAAATATTAAAAAATATCGAGATGAGTCCAATCCGTCTCGATGAATCCGGGTAATGAATCGGATTAGGAGACCCGATTCGTTACCCGGGTAACTGAACCGTCTCGTCGAATTAGTGACGAGATGGTCAGGTTGAACCCGTCTCGCCACTGATTTGTTGGGCTAACGGGACGAATCAGCCCGATTCGTCCCGTTAGCCAACCCTATTTATGAGGGATGGAATGTTATATGAACAATTCATCTCAGTTTAATGTATTACATTAGAAGTAGTATAGTAAATAGAGAGTTTAATGTATTTTTTTTTTTTCAAATGAGGCTTCTTGAATGAGTCAATGTTGATTTTATCACCTCTCTCTCTATCTCATCATTCTCCTCTCTTGTGCATGAGCAACTTTCTCCCAAAGGAAAGAAATAAAGAGAAGAGAAGTCTTAACTGGTTGACTAGTTATAAAGGTGCATGAATGCTTTGCAAGGTGCATGAAAATTTTGCTATTAGGCTTCGAGTAAGTTGTAACTAATGAAGACTAAGGTCCCAATTCCTCTTTTGGCAAAGGGAAAAATAATTTCATACCCCTTTTTGTTGATTTAATTTTATACTCATTCAAAATAAATTTATACCCAAATATTCTTAACTGGTGGACATCTACCCACAAGTATGTTAAAAGTAAAACGACTGCTAAAAGAAATTTTGAAAACAAAGAAAAATATAAATTAGTAAAAATAAAATTTAAAATTTAAGTTTTTTTATTTTAAAATTTTTAAAATTTCGACGAACTTTAATTTCTAATAATTTTTTTTGAGTTTTAAAATTTTCATAATTAAACATAATAGTATATTCCAATAATAAAATACATTTTAATTTATAATGTATTACTTTATAATTAACAAGTGTCAAAAAAATCACGTGATATGCAGCCTTAGTAAGCTAAGTGAAAAATGTGATACCTAACAAAATATGCTACATTTAGATAAAATCAGCTTTCCTTAGTACAAAATGTCTTATAATCATAACAAATATAAAAATTGCTACAACTAATCAAAATAAAATATATTTAATAATTCTATAATTAGCCAATTTTTATACTTAATTAAGAACATTCTATATCAGTTAAAATTAGTTTAACTAGTTAAAAACTATCATAAATATTCAAGATATGTTATATTTAACCCATGATATTAGAACTCTCTCCAACAATATTAAGCTTCATTGACTCTTCTAATTCCAATTAAACCACAAAGAATTTGTAATCCAAATACATTCTCCAAAAAATGAAGAAAATAATAATTTCCCCCTTCATTGACTCCCTCTCACTCTCAATTCCCACTTGTATAAAATTTTCTATTAGACATGTCCAATGAGAGCTCATGGGTATACTCATTTTCATCCCTAGCACTAAACGACCTGCAATATTGGGTAGATATTATACAACCAAGTGGCAACCATAAAATGACAAGGAAGAAGAGAAATGGTACCTTTGAAACATTTAAGAATGAATTGGTCAAAAGTCTCTTAAAAGTTATTAAAATAAGTCTTGCATAGAATCAATCATATATAAGAATGATACATATAAAGTCATAAAACTATACGAACTTGAACTACTATTCTTACAATGGTTCAAACTCTAATAAGAAATAAATAGAATAAATTACTGGAAAACTACCAAGTCTACTAAAAATTGTTTGAGAAATTCAACGCATAGAAATTCCTAAAATTATCCAAACTCAAACAATTACTTCTTACAATGGTTCAAACTCTAGTAAGAAAGAAATAACAAAAAATACTTGTTAACTACCAAGTCTGCTAACTATTTTTTGAGACATTCAGTGTACCAAATTAGAGTCCTTATTGAAACTTATTTCTATTTCTAATGATATATTGTGGGGGCAGAGATCTAAAACATGATTTTTTTTTTTTTTAAAACCCAGTGGAAATATGGTCAAGAGAGATGAAGAAGTAGCAATTGAACCAGTGGCTGTCAATAGGCTCATTCAGCGGTCGACAACCTACACGTCGATACGTCAACAGAAAGTTGGAGCTGTCGACAGGCCTATGGAGTTCTATCGATAGTGATTTACAGAGAGTATGGAATGTCTCACGCTGTCGACAGGCCTCCTCGGCTGTCGACAGTGTTTGAATTCTGGTCGTATCCGAATCGGTTTCTGAATTTGTATCGATCCACATTCAGAGTTTTTGGTTCTTTTTTTTTTCGTGGACTTTGCAGCTATAAAGAGGGGTTTTGTTCCTATTGATTGTAACCCTTTGAGAGAGGTGAATTGTATTGGAGAGTTTTAGGGTTAGTTTTGTTGGAATATGAAGAATATATATGTGAATCTTTGAATTGAATTACGGCGAGATCCGTTGATCGAATCAATTGGATGATGGTTAGAGTGTGTTCTCCTTCCATTAGGGATGAACGTGGTATATTCACATGTTCAATTCCGACTTCGAATGAATGAGATATTCAAGTCTAAAGATTGCCTAACTAAAAGCCAAAATGGGACTAAAGGTAGCTAAAAGCATTTAGTCCCACATTGGTCATGGGATGAAAGTTCGTAGTGTTTAAATAGAGAAAATTGGGCGTGCCCTTTGGGTACTTGGAGTTTTCTCGCGCGATTGGGAGGGAACATGCTCGCACATGCGCGCGCGCCGGCGCTGGCGGCGCCGGGTCCGGATTCCCTACCCGGCCTGGTTCTTTTTGAATCAGGTCTCATGGGTATGGGTTGCAAGCATACCCGCTCCGCTATCCGAACCGCCCAGCCACCGGACCCACTCCGCTATCCGGATCCAAACCGCCCCGCCAATAGCTGTCTGTAAACCATCGCGGCGGTTGGGCGGTTGGACGGTTGCGATGGTTGAACCGAACCATTGCAACGGTCCAGACCGAACCGTTGCAACTGTTGATGGGTTCGGACCAATCTGCCCCTCCCGGAGCGCTATAAATAGTGCTCCGTTCTCTCATTCTAAGAAACACCAAACGAAAACTCTCTCTCTCTCTCTCTGCGTTCTGAACTGGAAGTGAAGTTCTGCGTTCTGAACTGGAAAGTGAAGTTCTGAAGTAACTTCTAACGAGAAGTGAGAAATTCAGTTTTCGAAGCGACTTCCAAAAGAGATTCTGCAAAAATTCATTCTGAAAGAGGGCTCAGAAAATTTAACAGATTCTTTAATAGAATTGTTGTCTGAATCTGGGATTTCTGAAGAAGAATATTCTTCAACCTTCCTTCTTCCTCTACAGTGGGTGCTCCTCCAAAGTAAAGGCAAATATTCTCCCAAAATTTGTCTTTGTCTCGCTGCTTCAATCCTGTGAAGGTACTGATTAACTACGGTTCGACCGTACGGTGATTTGGTAGTGCTATCCAAATACCGTGAAGGAGTGTTGTATCTTGGGAGACCAGCGTCCAGTAACCCGTTAGCACCGGTGCGGGGGATGTAATTATCTTAAGGAGATTCGCTCTAAGCGTACCTCACTCCAAGTACTGTATAAGTGAATTAATTTCTTTATATAGGGGATATACTGATATTCAGTAGATTGAGACTGATTTATATCAGTCTAATTGGTGTTTAACGAAGGAAGGAAATTGAAAGGTGGTTCTTAAATTAAGGAACGTTCTATTGAATGGAAAAGCTCCCACCTGATATTTACCGACCTGGCCAATTAGATTGTTGATATTTCAGTGATATTGATTAGTTGTCAGATTGATTCCAACAATTCCAACAAGTTTTGTTTAAGAGAATTATACGGGGAATTGCATAAATTCTCAATATGGATCTCCTGATCTATCTGTAACCCTTGTAACTTAGTTGTTTGAATAAAAATCTTCTCCCTTCTGCCCCGAGGACATAGGCAAGCTGTCGAACCTCATTAAATTATTTGTTTTTTTGCTTTCCTTTTTTGGTTATTTAGTTTGTGTCATATTGTTCATGATTCTCTTGGCGTTTGGCATGTTGATCTTGGTAATCGGCGAGCGAGTATTCCTCCAGAAGGCATAACAAGTGGTATCATGGCATCCCAGGTTCGGCCTGGGATCGTGTGCGATTCCAAGCGCATCATGGTTTGTTCGAGAGAGATCGTGTGTTGATCTTGGAGCAGCGTTGGGACTGTTCGTGGGATCGTGTGTCGTTCTCAGAATAGCGTTTTGGATTGCTTGAGGGATCATATTTGATGGAGCAGATCAATTCAGAAACTCATCAAGGGTTTCACTTTGAGGTAAAGATTCTATCTTTATCTAATTTGGATCTATTTCTGTTTGGTTTTCCGCATTGTGTTTGACATTTTTTAGAGAAGATATGGCCGGAGTTAATCAGTCCATGGTGAAGATCGTGAATATCCACCAATCGAAAAGCGATGTGGTGAAGTTTAATAGCATGAAAACTTAAAGGGCAAGGGAGATTTTGAAAAGTCTAAAACTAGTGGTTGTGAAGATTGGAATAAAAATTAGTGTGCTTATTGTAAAAAAGTAGGATACTGAAAAATTTATTGTTCAAAGCTCAAGAAGAAGGAGTCGAACCCCAGACAAATCTAGCATGGGTGGTCAGTACATCGGATAATTGTACTTTAAAGCAGGTGGATGAGACTCAGACTCATGTGGTTATTCACTTTCTTTCACCCCTATTATTTGCTGTTCAGAGGAATCTGAATGGATTATGAATACCGGTGCTACCTATCTAGTCTGCTCCAAACGAGAGTGGTTTGCTAGTTTTGAAAAACTAGATGAAGGTTTGTTAACGTTTGGCACCAGACACACATACCAAATTGAAGGGTGGGTACAGTCCGCATCAAGTTATTTAATAAGATGATAAGAGAGTTGAAGAATGAGAGGTATGGTACCTCAGTTGCAGAAGAATTTGATTTCAGTAGGAGCTTTGGAGGTACAGGTTCTAAGAATGACTCTTAGAGAAAGCGTTCTCAAGATGTCCAACGGCTTATTGGTAGTTCTGAAGGGCATTCGATGCAATTACTTGTGCTACTTGAAGGGTAGTGTAGTTATAGGAAATTTGATAGCTTCAAAACATTTGGAAGATAACTGCACCAGGATATGGTATATGAGCTCAGACATACAGGAGAGAAGTCTTTACAAGCTCTAGCAAAGAAGGGATCATTGGAAGGTGCATCGACCTGCAATTTGAAATTTGGTGAACAAGACGTTATGAACAAGAAGACGAAGGCGAAATTTGGCACCAAAACTCACTGCTCCGAAGATTTTCTTGATTGTATTCACATTGATATTTGGAATCCTACCAAGACTGTATCACTTGGAGGCCATCGATACTTTGTCTCGTTTACTGATGATATATCTAGGCGATTTTGACCTTATGAGATAAATATTTGAAGTCCTAAATATGTTAATGAAGTGGAATAATATGATAGAGAAACAGACTGATAGAAAAATTAAGGTACTCCAAATTGATAGTGTTGGGGAGTACAAGGATCAATTTCTATGATTTGGCCAGAACACTGGTATTGTTATTCACTTCACAAATGAAATACATAGGGTGGCTAAGAAGATGAATCGTTCCTTGCTGGAAAAAGTTCAGTACATTGTCTAATGCATAATTAGACAAGATGTTTTGGGCTGAGGCATTGGTATATACTTGCCATCTCATGAATTGTCTGTCATCGACTGCGATGGAGGTAAAACTCCGTTGGATATTTGGTCGGGTGGAGCTGCTGAAGTCTGACCTACTTTAGTGCCAAAGATGACAAGGTAAACTGTGAGCAAAGAAGTTTGTAATTTTGAGTGTCAAGAGAAATATGAAAAGCTGCAAATATACGACCCCAAAAACAAGAAGAGTGTATTGAGCAAGCATGTCACGTTTGAGAGACTTCATTGTTGAAGTTTACCACCTCTCAGTAGTTGGAGAGGTTGAAGACTAAGAATGTATCGCAGCAGATAGAGCTTAAAACTACTCCACCATCTCCAGATGATTCGGTATCAGTTGAGATCTCACCGGCTGTGACACTGAGTGGAGATCATGTAGCCAGTTTGGATACTGAACAAGTTGAAGGAAAGGTTGATTTGATTGCAGTAGAAGAAACAAAAAATCCATAGAAGTAAGTTGTGAAGAAGCGTGGATCTCAAATTGGTGAGGTAGATGGGCTCAAATTAAAGATTGTTGTTCTCCATAATGGTATTCGTAAGGAGATCCATATGATTCGCTAGTTGGATTCGTTGCTGCAGATTTGGAAACAATTGATTTGGTTGTTTAAGCTCGATGGAGCTCATTTGGATGAACTATGGATGACTTGATCCCCTGGGCATAGATATGTAGGTAGTCGTAATGACGCAGTCAGTTGTTTAGTCAAAATCGGTTGATTCATTGTATTTGGCTTAAATTTGAAAAATCTTCACCAAGGTGGAGAATTGTGGGAAAAGATCTAAAACATAATTTTTTAATCCAGTAAAAATATGACCAAGAGATGAAGAACCAGCAGTTGAGGCTAATTTTACTACTAATATTGCAGTACATTGTACTACTATTAGATTAAGAAGTGGGCCACGCTAGCGATTCATGAGAGTAGACCTCACATGTCAGTCTAATAGTAGTATAATATAGCATGCAATTTGTAGTACAATAAGCATTGTGCTTGTTTTATTCCATTCATCAATCTCTATGTCTGCTCAGTTCATTTGTCCATATGTTAGTACAAACCGCAAACAGTGATACCAGGTAGAGTTGGTAGTGGGCCTTGCTTTGGCCCATAGACACGATAGGTAGACCGACACCAATATTTTAGCACTTGGATGAAGAAAATAATAGTCTGGATCATTTCTGGGCCTAAAATTTATGACTCAATTTATTTTCGTATTGTGTCTGGGTTAATCATGTTTCAGCGTGACACTGCCCAAGGCACCATTTAGGACACGAATGGTACTCCTAGAGGACCTCCAATTATATCTCAATTAGATCCAACCTCTCATTTGAGTTATCATTTGTCATTTTAGTTATTTGCAAGCATGACTACATTTGCTATCTTGTATGTCTGTGTGTGTTAGAAAAAGAGAGTCTGTTTGTCTTTGATGTAGGCATAGTTAAGTGCATGTTTGTTTGCTCAGAAAATATCCAGAAATTAATACAAAAATTTTAAACTTTTGGGTCCCATGAGAATTTTTGACCAAAAAGTATTTGGTTGCGAAGAGAAAAACGCAGCCAAAAAAGATGTGCCACATAAGCAAAACTCTTTGGTGAATTTTCACTCCAAAGGCTAGGAAAATGGAGAGAAATCATATATCTCTAATATTTTAATATTCTTTGCCAATCGACACCGATCAATCCCCTTTGATGGGGTTATTTTTTTATCAATTAGATATAAAAAAAATTGTAAATTCTTCTCGCTTTTTCCCACATCAGTGACATCACGCTCAAACAACAATGTGATTGGAAATGAGTAGTGAGTCCTACAGTAGGAGCCACTGTTTTCCCTTAGCTTTTCTACGAAAATCTGAAAAAAAAATCATGTCAGAAAATAACTCTCTCGTTTAAGAAAGTCCTTATTGATCTCATCATAGTTTTTGCTTCAATAGGATTTTCTTTCTTTTCAATATAGGTCATTCTTTATCCTTAGGGCTTGATTCTCTCATTTGTTTTCTCCTCTGTTGTAATCTCCTATTATGCAAGTCCAATGAATTTTAAAAGAAAAACCAAAACTGCTTTAAGTAAATAATTTGACGACATATTTAGAGAAAGAATTACACTATTAATACTGAATAAATAAATAAATTCAAATTTGGTTTCTGGAACCAGAGTTTTGGAAACTCCAAAGTGAATGAAACTCAAGTTATGTATCCACATGATCCCCGGTTTAAATGTAATTAACTTAAACAAAATTGAAGTTTAGTTTCACAAACTTTGGCTCATGAAACGCATGCATGAAAGTTCTTCACAAATGTCAAAAGTGTTTGGTGCCTACCTCATCAGGGTAGGTGTTTTGTGATTAATATGTGTCATTCATTCATTATGCTGGGATTAGACAGCAGCCAGCTAACAAATTCTGTGTGCAAATTTCTTATGTTCTGCTTAATTAGCTGCTCTTTATTTGACAGGTTTTTTATTTCCTAATTAATTAAGATCAAAAATTGGTGATGAAAATAAAAATCTTCATTCACTTGTCACAAGCATGAACATAATATCACATACAGTAACGCTATGCATGTCCAACATCCTACAAATAACTCGGGTCCCTTGTGATTATTTAGGCATGATCTGCATATTTGTATTCATATACTACAGATTTTATTTGAAGGAGTTTGGATCTGAGCCTACGAGACAGAAAAATTTAGATAAGATAACCCCGCAAATAATAGAGGAGAAATAGAATGAAATTTCACTATGCAGCCGGGCAGTGAGATAAACATTGGGAGAGAGAAGATCACGTTCTTAGTGTAGGGGTTTTGCTTTACTTATTCAAACTACTATTTGCTTGATGTAGAAGATCAAAAGCAAAAGCAACAGCAACATGTTCAAAGCAATGAAAACTGTTGGAGGAGAGAGTACAGTAGTGGAGTTGATGTCATGCCAGGTGCTGTCAAAGATTGTCGAGGAGTCTACGACGAAAGGCAAAGGGACAGCGGGCAGGAAACAGCAGCAGCACAGCAGAACAGGAGATCGGTCGACCGGCCCGGTCGACCGACGTGCACAGCATGCACAGGAACGGTCGCGGTCGACCGGCCGGTCGACCGCAGGGCTCTGACTGACAAAACCCAACTCTCGGGTTTTTTCGGTCGACCGCCCGGTCGACCGGAAGCCCTTGACTGACAAAACCCAACTCTCGGGTTTTTTGGGTCGACCGGCCCGGTCGACCGGTATTGGAGAATTGGGAGGTCGGTCGACCGACAGACGGGTTCTGGGTAGAAATCTGTTGATCCGTTTTTTGAGGTATTTAAGCCTCATGTTGATTCTAGGGTTTGTAACCTGCGGGAATTATAGTTGCTCTGAGTACTCTTGCATTCAAAGAGACTTAGAGTTATTGTAATCATCTTCCACAAAGAAATTCTCTCCATTGATTGCCACGAGGACGTAGGCATTCAGGCCGAACCTCGTTTGATCTGTTGTTTGCGATTGGGTGTTTTCTCTACTTGGTTGGGTTTAATTTCATTGTGCAAGGAGATCTGAGAATTCTCTGTTTGGTTTGTTGTTGTGATTTGTATGCGCGCACAACAAAAACAAGAGACTTCGGCCGCCGATCGACCGAAAGACTCTATCATAACACCGATTGACCGGCCTGAACAGAGAGTTGAGGCCTTTCAATCGGGACCACCTGGTCAACCGAACCCACTGAACCCCTAGCAGAGACCCCAGATGTTACAGTTGATCGATCATCCGGTCGACCGACCTCTTCTGTTGATCGATTGGTCCTCCTTGCTGGTCGACTGTTCCGCTTATATCAGCTATGTCTGAGCCTTGTTACTAATTTGTTTTAGATCCGATTTGGACTCCGATTGATTTTCTATTTCTTTATTTTGAATTTAGGATTTCATAGATAGATTAGAACTCTTTGTAAGCCTATAAATAGGCCCTTATATCCTTTGTGTTTATTATTACTTTTTAATCAATAAAGTTTTCTCTCATATCACTGTGGATTCAAGTTGTTCTTTTAGTTCGTGGGTACGAGTTTCTTTCTCGTGGATTCGAGTAAGACCTTACCTGAAGACTCTTCAGGGTTCTTTGGTGCTAAAACAAGATCTAGCCGGTGTCATTCACTTTCTGCTCCACATCAAGCGGTATCAGAGTTTTGACAAATATTCTGACGATGGCCATAAATGACGACGAACAACCAAATCTCTCCGCAAGAGTAGGCACTGTTGAAGGTAGACTTAGCACTCTTGAAATAACCATGGACAATATGGTCCAAGAAATCAAGAGACTTCCTCAAAATTAACGATCAAAACCTAGTCGATGGTATGTACCGAAGCGGGTTGGATCGTTCATCAAACAATCTTCCTGCACCACCTCCACGTCCAACAGGTAATCCTCATCCACAACCTCCACCACAATAATTTCTCCTACAACGACCACTACCATGACAACAACCACGACAACCATCATCCCCACCAAAACGTTCTCTACAGAATCTTCCACACGAAGATTTTTCCAAAGAGGAAGAATTCAACAACACCTTCTATCAAGAAGACAACTTCAAATACTACGATGGAAGGATGGCCTATGGGCGAGGCCCTAGGTAGATGGCCAATTTAAATCACAGCAAGGAAGGTAGATTCCCTTTTCCTAATCATGATAGGAGACCCGAGTGACAATGAGTATAGAATAAAGATCGAGATTCCTTCTTTCTGTGGGAACCTTGATATTGAGTCCTTCTTAGATTGAGTTTATAATGTAGAGAAGTTTTTCGACATGGCTTACGTCTCCAAGGAAAAGCATGTAAAGTTCATAGCGTATAAGATTAAAGGAGGAATAGCCGCATGGTGGGACCAATTGCAAGTCATAAGGAGGCGCTAAGACAAACCACCCATGATGACATGGAAGCGCATAAAGCAACTCCCACAAGATAGATTTCTTCCACCTAACTATCAACAGATCCTCTACAATCAATATGAGCATTGCAGGTAAGGTACGAGGATTGTGTCAACATACATAGAGGAGTTCTTTTGCCTCTCATCATGATGCGAGTCATCTCTGATGGAGAAGCAGCAGACTGTGAAGTGCATCAACGGGTTAAAGTACCCGATTTATAAACGTGTGACCCTTCACAATATATTCTCTGTCGATAAGGCCCATAACAAGGCCTTGAAGATTGAGAGGTAGCAGGGTAGAGCCTTACCTTTCAAGAGTGCAGTAGAGAGGATATTCGACAGTACAAGTGTAACGCCCCGATCCCAATGATACGGGGACGTCACTGCAACGCATATACGTCGGTCAGATGGTGCCCCCACGTATATACGCTAAGCATTAAGTACAACAAGTATCAGAGTACAACACACAGCGTGGTATATTCATATGCCAACATACAAAAGATAAATACAAAGTTATACCAGTTATGATAAGCAACATCACTATACAAGTGTCCTTTATCACAACCCAAGTCCAAAATGACAAAATACAATCAAAAATACAAAAATGCTCACGTGAGGATGGGGATCCCGTGAACCAAAAAGGAGAGTCGGCACTATGGGACTAGAGCTGGTCAGCCTGCTCAGAAAAGTAAGCCCGGTCCTCTGTGGAAGGCTCCACTTCGTTCCAAGCCTCGGGATCTGAATATGCAAATCCAAGGGTCAAGACATAATACAAGAAATAAAAATAGCCAAGTGACAAGGACCATGAATAGAGATAAAGAAGTAATACTAAGTAACAGTGCGTGACAAGAGACGTAAACTAAATACGATAAAGACATATGCAATAATTCTACAATGGACGTCTTATTATTATTACTTGTCTTACTGTGATATCTAGCTATGTGACCCAGCGTCCCAGAGCACATAGATCCATATCATAGTAAAGCAAGGTTGTTATTGGAAACAGCGGTTGTATCGACGAACTATGTTTACAGTGGGTCCCGTGCATGCCCGGGACCACGGCCCAGTATTGTTCCGTTGCTTGAAGACGGAACCTGCCGCTAGGCTAACAGGAAAGTCATGACAGTAAACAGGAAAGGGAGGAAGCACTCCCCTCGGTCCCCTGGAGTACCGCAGGTAAGACCGGAAACATGGTGCACATCCTAATACCACTGTAAACACGAACACGTATCGATATCCGCATATTTCCCCCTGTCCCCCATGTAAGTTGGTGTATTTTAATAAAAGTCGGGTACATCATGCTTGGTGTTTTAGGGATAGCATGAAGGGTTGGTGGTACTTCACATTTTAACGTGTTATGGAATAACAATATGTAACAACATGTCATGAGGCATAATACAGTAAAGTCCATCAGGTAACAAGTCATGTAGTACAGGTATGAAGCATAAACAAGACTAATGTAATATACATGCATCAGGGAAAATCAGAAAGTCAAAAGAAAAGGAGTCAGAAATCTGTCCCAGAAAATAGGCTGACGGTCGACCTCCGGTCGACTGCCGGTCGACTGGTGATATAACTGGCGGTCGAGTCCCGGTCGACTGCCGGTCGACCGTACCGAGTGCGTGAGCTTCAGATTTTGGCCGGTCGACTGCCGGTCGACTGGTCCACCCTAATTTCCTAAGCCGGTCGAGTCTGCGGTCGACTGCCGGTCGACCGCCAGCTCAAATCCGTGCACATTGTGCACATCGGTAGAGTGATCGGTCGACTGCCGGTCGACCGATCCTCTGAAATAGGCTGCTGTTAAGGCAGAAAATCTGATTTTCACATGGGTTGTTTCTAACAGTTTAAAGGTGGGATTTTTATGGCATTATAGGACCTGATCTACTACTACAAGCACACTAAAACAGAGAATAGCCATGGTGATTAATATGTTCACATGGGAGAGTTGGATTTGCGTGTTAATGACCAAAAATAGGATTTTTAGGTTATAATAGTACTAGGATCTCTACCCTAAGTATGTGGAATATTAGCTAGGTCTTGGTGAGTAAGAACTCACCTGGATGTGCTGGTTTAGAGTCTAGATCCAAGGATGGAGATGGTGAGGGCTTCAATCCACACTTGTAGTTGAAGCTAGGGTTGAAGAATTGCTCTCCTTGGTGTTGCCTTGGGAGTGATGGTTGAATTGAAGCTCTAGATGAAGTCCTTGATGAATCCCTTGTGATCTAGGGGTGGTTGTGAAGAGATTGGGTTGATTGGAGCTAGGGTTTGCTTGAGGAAGGAGAAGGGGATTTTGGAGAAGATTTCTTCTCTTGTTTGAAGAAATGAGAAAAAAAGGGGAAGTTTGCAAATGATAAGAATTTATAGTTTGGGATTTATGTGAAGGGGTTGGGATTAATGTGAAAGAAAAGGGTTTTCTTGCAAATTGTGGGGGTGAGGTGTCCCCTCACTTGGACACATGGCCGGCTGAGGGAAGGAGAGAGAGTTAGTGGGGTTAGGTAGGAGGGTGAGTGGGAAATGAGGTGGAAATGAAGTGGAAAAGGAATTTTGTAATTTTTTGGAAAAATGCCCGAAATTCAAGTATTTCGGAATGGTCTGGAAATTTTACCAAAAATCAAGAAAAATATTTGAAGACCAATGGTGAAATTCGTTTGAAGAAATACTGTATAGATTTTTAATTAAAAATCCCGGAATCAGTTATTTACCGACTCCGAAAGAATTTTCATAAATTTATAAAAATCTCAGAAAAAGAGTATAAGTAGGAAATATGATTCTAAGCAATAAAGTCTAAAGGACTTTCTAAAAATTCCTAACAGTTTGGAAGATAAAAATTCGGAAATCGGTCAGCGATACTGGCCGACACCGGTTTTGAAGAAATTCCTTTTAATTCTAGAAAATTCCAGAAAATCACATAAAATCCAAAATATTAGAAAATGACATTTGAAATTAAAATTGGTCAAATACGGAAGGTAAATCGGAAAATACGATCGAAAGACTGAATACGTAACTAAGTACGTATTCCGGGGAAGGGGTATTACAATCCACCCACCTTACAAAAATTTCGTCCTCGAAATTTCATAAGGTGAAAGATTACAGGAAAAGCAACAGATAGATACGGATACAAGGAAAGATAACGGTAAAGAAGAGTAGAAGAAAAGAGTCTTACCCAATCAAGATGTGAAAAGTTGAGGATAACGCTCCCGGATAACGTCCTCACGCTCCCAAGTGGCCTCTCCTGGCGCATGCCTGTTCCAAGACACCAATACCAAAGGAATAGCTCTGTTCTTCAGTGTCTTGACACTCCTATCCAGAATGGCCATCGGCTGCTCTTGGTATGATAAATCAGGTTGTAACTCCAGCTCAGAATGATCTAGAATATGGCTGTCATCCCTGACATACTTCCTCAACTGGGACACGTGGAAGACATTATGCACCCCGTCCAAAGATGGCGGCAATGCCAATCTATAGGACACATCTCCCACACGATCCAGGATCTCGAATGGGCCTATATACCTCGGACTTAACCTCCCACGAGCACCGAACCGGATCACTCCCTTGGTAGGTGATATCCTCAAGAACACATGATCTCCGGTCTGGAACTCCAATGGCCTCCTTAGAGTGTCTGCCCAACTCTTCTGCCTACTCTGAGCAGCCCTGAGATGATCTCTGATAACCCTGACTTTCTCTGTAGTCTGCATCAGAATCTCAGGTCCCAAAAGACTCCTCTCACCGACTTCATCCCAACAAATCGGTGATCGGCACTTCCTACCATATAATGCCTCAAAAGGTGCCATCTTAATACTTGCCTGGTAGCTGTTGTTATATGAAAACTCAGCCAAGTGAAGATGGTCTTCCCAAGATCCCCCAAAGTCAATCATGCAAGCCCTCAACATATCTTCAAGGATCTGGATAGTCCTCTCAGATTGTCCGTCTGTCTGAGGATGATAAGAAGTACTGAATTTCAGACGAGTTCCCAGACTTTCTTGGAGACTCTCCCAGAAATGAGATCTGAATCTGGTGTCTCTATCTGACATAATACTAACTGGAACTCCATGCAGACGAACCACCTCCTTCATATACTTATCTGCCAGAACCTCTGTCGACTGGCCTACCCTGAATGGTATGAAGTGAGCTGACTTGGTAAGGCGATCAACTATCACCCACACCGCATTATTACCCCTGGGACTCCGAGGTAACGCCGTCACAAAATCCATGGTGATATGCTCCCACTTCCATTCGGGTATCGGCAAAGGTTGAAGAAGTCCAGCTGGTCTCTGATGTTCGATCTTTATCTGCTGGCAAACCAAGCACTTGGCAACAAACTGGGCTATCTCCCTCTTCATAGCATTCCACCAAAAGTGCTTCTTCAGGTCCTGGTACATCTTGTTTCCCCCAGGGTGTATAGAATAAGCTGAACTGTGTGCTTCCTCCAAAATCTTCTGTCTGACTTCTCCTCGGGGAACACAAAGTCTATCTCCAAAATACAATGCACCATCTGGGTGAATGCAGATATCCGACCTCAATCCAGCCTCCACCTGAGCTCTGAATGTCAGCAATCTGGGGTCCTCCTTCTGAGCTCCCTTGATCTCCTCTATCAATGATGACTGGATCTGTAAAGCCATGAACTGCCCGGCCTTATCACCTCCTCGCACTAACATCAAATCCAATCTGATGAATTCCTGAATCAACTCTCTCTGCTGAGTAAGGTGGACTAGCACTCTGTTCTCCGGCATCCTGCTCCGTGCATCAGGAACGGTATTGACTTTGCCGGGATGATACTGCAAGTCAATATCGTAGTCCGCCATAAGCTCCAACCACCTCCTCTGCCTCATATTCAACTCCTTCTGCGAGAAAATATACTTGAGGCTCTTGTGGTCTGAATATATCAACACCTTGTCTCCCAGAAGGTAGTGTCTCCAGATCTTTAAAGCAAATATCACAGCTGCCAACTCCAAGTCATGAGTTGGGTAATTCCTCTCATGAGGCTTCAACTGCCTAGATGCATATGCTATAACATGATCATGTTGCATAAGCACACACCCCAGGCCTTTACCTGATGCATCACAGAAAATGACCATCCCCCCTCTTCCTGAAGGAGTCCTCAAGATTGGAGCTGTGATAAGCCTCTGCTTCAACCGCTCAAATGCTGCATCACAACCTTCTGTCCATAAGTATCTCTCCCCTTTCCTGGTGAGCCTGGTCAACGGAGCTGCAAGTCTAGAGAAATCCTGGACAAAGCGTCTGTAATATCCGGCCAGTCCAAGAAAGCTCTTTATCTCGGTCACCGTCTTCGGAACTGGCCAATTCTGCACTGCCTGGACTTTACTAGGATCAACGAAATTCCTTCTGCTGAAACTATGTGTCCAAGGAAAGCCATGCTGTCCAACCAGAATTCACACTTGCTCCTCTTGGCATGAAGCTGCTCCTGCTGAAGAGTCTGCAACACAATCCTCAAGTGCTCTGCATGCTCCTTATAACTCTTCGAATAGATCAGGATGTCATCTATAAACACCACTACAAACTGATCCAGGTAAGGAGAGAACACTCGGTTCATCAAGTCCATGAAGACTGCAGGGGCATTTGTGACTCCGAAAGGCATAACCAGAAACTCATAGTGGCCATATCGGGTCCTGAAGGCCGTCTTCGGAACATCTTCCTTCTTCACCCTCAGCTGATGGTAACCCGACTGCAAATCTAACTTAGAAAATACACGGGCTCCATGAAGCTGATCAAACAAGTCATCAATCCGGGGCAAGGGATACTTTGTTCTTGATGGTGACCTTGTTCAACTCCCTATAATCAATACAAAGCCTCTTACCACCATCCTTCTTATTCGCCAAGAGCACTGGAGCTCCCCATGGTGAAGTGCTTGGCCGAATCAATCCCTTGTCCGAATACTCCTGCAGCTGCTTCTTCAGGATCTCCAACTCCGTCGGTGCCATCCTGTATGGAGCCTTAGATATAGGAGCTGTCCCTGGAATTGTATCAATGGAGAACTCCACTATCCTCTTCGGTGGAAGTCCTGAAATCTCAGCAAAGACTTCTGGAAATTCATCCCACACTGGCACTCCCTTCTGAACCTCCGAAGTGGTCATCTGAATCTTCTTCTTAGCAGGCTTCACCTCTCCGCTAAACTGGAACTCCGGCTGACGCGGGATTCTGAAATTGATCTTCCTTCCTCTACAGTCAATCACTGCATAGTACTGACTGAGCCAGGTCATGCCTAAGATCACGTCGTACCCTTTGGTGTCTAGTACGAGCATGTCTATGGCCAAGATCTTACCACAAAGCTCCACTGGACAGTCAGCACAAACTCTAGAAGATACAACTACCCCATTCCCTGTACTTATCTCCCACTTGTGGTCTAAAGCCTTAACAGGTATGGAATGAACAGCCACAAAATGATCGGAGATATAACAGTGGGATGCACCTGAATCGAAGAGTGCGAGAACAGGTATAGAATGAACTCTGATGTTACCTGTAATCACCTCCTCTGAAGCCTCAGCCTCCTCTGCTGTCAGGTTGTAGGCCTGACCTCTACCACGCCCTGCTGCTGTTCTGGCTCCTCTCTGCACTGGGCGAGCAACATGTGGTGGAGGAAGGGGAAGAGCTCTCCTCATCACTGGTCCCTGGTGTCTCTGCCCAACTGGCCCTGGTAGTGCCCTCTGTACATTCTGCCCCTGAGGTGCCGGCAAGGTTTGGTTAGCAAATCCCACCCTCCTGTGCGGACAGGTCTCCACGGCATGGTCTCGTGCTCCACACACCAAACACCATCCGTTTGCCCTCCGGCAATTCTGCTGGGAGTGTCCTGGCTTCTGGCAGAAATTGCAGATAAGACCTGGTCGAGCCATCTGGTAAGGGACTGCTCTGAAGGGTTGCCTGGCCTGGACCTTCGTTGCTCTGGACGGTCCTCCTCTGCCCTCTGGCACAAACGGCCTCTTCATGGCCTGGTTCTCTTGCTTCTTCTGAAACCCACGCTCCACCTCTCGAGCGATGGTGAGAACCTCAGCATAGGTCTTCAGCTGCTGGGGCATCAGAAACATCTGGATCTCCATCTGTAAACCCTGCTGAAACCTGCTTGCCCTCTTCTCTTCATCTGACACCATGTAAGGGGCAAAGCGACTCAGCCTGAGGAATTCTGCAGCATACTCATCCACAGATCTATCCCCCTGTTGAAGCCTGAGGAACTGCTCCTCCATGTCCTTCTGAGCAGTGGCGGGAAAGAACCTGCTATAAAAGCTCTTGGAGAACGTATCCCAAGAGATAGGTTCCTTCAAGCGAGCCTCCTCTGCAAGCCACCAAGTCCTGGCTATGTCCTTCAGTTGGATCTTTGCAACCTCCACTTGGTTCTCTTTAGGCACCCTGGCGGCGTTCAGCAGATCGGTGGTGTCTGTTAACCACTGTTCAGCCTCTAATGGTCTCTCGACTCCCGTGAAGACGGCCGGTTGCAGCCGCCGGAAGTCTGACACGTTCCCAGGCCTCTGCTCCTTCGGAGCTGCCAACTCCTGCCTGAGGAGCTCAGTCTGCTGCTGCTGATTCTCCATCTGCTGTTGCTGGTTTCCCAGCATAGTCTGAATGATCCTCAGGACATCAGCACCCTCTCCTCCTACTGGTCCATTCGGTACTTGCCCGACATTGTTGCGACCCGAACGTCTCTCCATACCGAAAGGGATAAGATCTGGAATTGGAAACAAGGGAAAGGAGTTTAGGATACGAAGGAATTGATCAATGAAGGAATCAAGAAGGACTATATAACTTTGTACATTGTAGTTGGCATTAGCAAATCACTAGAATTTGCCACTTGGTTGTACTTTTAGGTTTGAGAGCCTAGGCTCTGATACCAACCTGTAACGCCCCGATCCCAATGATACGGGGACGTCACTACAACGCATATACGTCGGTCAGATGGTGCCCCCACGTATATACGCTAAGCATTAAGTACAACAAGTATCAGAGTACAACACACAGCGTGGTATATTCATATGCCAACATACAAAAGATAAATACAAAGTTATACCAGTTATGATAAGCAACATCACTATACAAGTGTCCTTTATCACAACCCAAGTCCAAAATGACAAAATACAATCAAAAATACAAAAATGCTCACGTGAGGATGGGGATCCCGTGAACCAAAAAGGAGAGTCGGCACTATGGGACTAGAGCTGGTCAGCCTGCTCAGAAAAGTAAGCCCGGTCCTCTGTGGAAGGCTCCACTTCGTTCCAAGCCTCGGGATCTGAATATGCAAATCCAAGGGTCAAGACATAATACAAGAAATAAAAATAGCCAAGTGACAAGGACCATGAATAGAGATAAAGAAGTAATACTAAGTAACAGTGCGTGACAAGAGACGTAAACTAAATACGATAAAGACATATGCAATAATTCTACAATGGACGTCTTATTATTATTACTTGTCTTACTGTGATATCTAGCTATGTGACCCAGCGTCCCAGAGCACATAGATCCATATCATAGTAAAGCAAGGTTGTTATTGGAAACAGCGGTTGTATCGACGAACTATGTTTACAGTGGGTCCCGTGCATGCCCGGGACCACGGCCCAGTATTGTTCCGTTGCTTGAAGACGGAACCTGCCGCTAGGCTAACAGGAAAGTCATGACAGTAAACAGGAAAGGGAGGAAGCACTCCCCTCGGTCCCCTGGAGTACCGCAGGTAAGACCGGAAACATGGTGCACATCCTAATACCACTGTAAACACGAACACGTATCGATATCCGCATATTTCCCCCTGTCCCCCATGTAAGTTGGTGTATTTTAATAAAAGTCGGGTACATCATGCTTGGTGTTTTAGGGATAGCATGAAGGGTTGGTGGTACTTCACATTTTAACGTGTTATGGAATAACAATATGTAACAACATGTCATGAGGCATAATACAGTAAAGTCCATCAGGTAACAAGTCATGTAGTACAGGTATGAAGCATAAACAAGACTAATGTAATATACATGCATCAGGGAAAAATCAGAAAGTCAAAAGAAAAGGAGTCAGAAATCTGTCCCAGAAAATAGGCTGACGGTCGACCTCCGGTCGACTGCCGGTCGACTGGTGATATAACTGGCGGTCGAGTCCCGGTCGACTGCCGGTCGACCGTACCGAGTGCGTGAGCTTCAGATTTTGGCCGGTCGACTGCCAGTCGACTGGTCCACCCTAATTTCCTAAGCCGGTCGAGTCTGCGGTCGACTGCCGGTCGACCGCCAGCTCAAATCCGTGCACATTGTGCACATCGGTAGAGTGATCGGTCGACTGCCGGTCGACCGATCCTCTGAAATAGGCTGCTGTTAAGGCAGAAAATCTGATTTTCACATGGGTTGTTTCTAACAGTTTAAAGGTGGGATTTTTATGGCATTATAGGACCTGATCTACTACTACAAGCACACTAAAACAGAGAATAGCCATGGTGATTAATATGTTCACATGGGAGAGTTGGATTTGCGTGTTAATGACCAAAAATAGGATTTTTAGGTTATAATAGTACTAGGATCTCTACCCTAAGTATGTGGAATATTAGCTAGGTCTTGGTGAGTAAGAACTCACCTGGATGTGCTGGTTTAGAGTCTAGATCCAAGGATGGAGATGGTGAGGGCTTCAATCCACACTTGTAGTTGAAGCTAGGGTTGAAGAATTGCTCTCCTTGGTGTTGCCTTGGGAGTGATGGTTGAATTGAAGCTCTAGATGAAGTCCTTGATGAATCCCTTGTGATCTAGGGGTGGTTGTGAAGAGATTGGGTTGATTGGAGCTAGGGTTTGCTTGAGGAAGGAGAAGGGGATTTTGGAGAAGATTTCTTCTCTTGTTTGAAGAAATGAGAAAAAAAGGGGAAGTTTGCAAATGATAAGAATTTATAGTTTGGGATTTATGTGAAGGGGTTGGGATTAATGTGAAAGAAAAGGGTTTTCTTGCAAATTGTGGGGGTGAGGTGTCCCCTCACTTGGACACATGGCCGGCTGAGGGAAGGAGAGAGAGTTAGTGGGGTTAGGTAGGAGGGTGAGTGGGAAATGAGGTGGAAATGAAGTGGAAAAGGAATTTTGTAATTTTTTGGAAAAATGCCCGAAATTCAAGTATTTCGGAATGGTCTGGAAATTTTACCAAAAATCAAGAAAAATATTTGAAGACCAATGGTGAAATTCGTTTGAAGAAATACTGTATAGATTTTAATTAAAAATCCCGGAATCAGTTATTTACCGACTCCGAAAGAATTTTCATAAATTTATAAAAATCTCAGAAAAAGAGTATAAGCAGGAAATATGATTCTAAGCAATAAAGTCTAAAGGACTTTCTAAAAATTCCTAACAGTTTGGAAGATAAAAATTCGGAAATCGGTCAGCGATACTGGCCGACACCGGTTTTGAAGAAATTCCTTTTAATTCTAGAAAATTCCAGAAAATCACATAAAATCCAAAATATTAGAAAATGACATTTGAAATTAAAATTGGTCAAATACGGAAGGTAAATCGGAAAATACGATCGAAAGACTGAATACGTAACTAAGTACGTATTCCGGGGAAGGGGTATTACAACAAGAACTCAGCAAGGTTCCATATCGGGCGAACGATCTCCCGCCGGCATGGCAATTGATGCCCCTCGAGCAAACCCGGTGACGGCAGCCGCCCCACTGCTAAGGGCAAGGAGAACCCATATACCAAGCCCAGCATTGTTAAGTATATAGAGAGTCGGCCACCTGCATGGTCCAGTAGTTGCTATGCAACCAAATGAACCCCGACACTACACAATGGTATCAAAATTTTCTACTCGAGATGTTTTGGTCAAGAGCAAAGTGTGCAATCTTATCATCGACAACGGCAATTGTGAGAATTTCGTCTCTAGCGCATTGATGGACTATTTGAAGTTAAAGACAGAGCCACACCCTCAACCCTACACCATTAGGTGGATAAGAAAAGGCCCCTGCATCAAGGTAACGAATCTTTGTCATGTTCCTATTTTAATTGGTAAGTTTTATCAATATTTTATTACTTTTGATGTCATCATGCATGTCACATACTTTTGGGGAGACCACGACAACATGACGTCGATGCTACCCATCGAGGTAAGAGGAACATCTATATGTTCACTCGGGAGGGAAAGATAATCGCCATGAAGCCTGTTCCACCTTCACCAATGCTGACTAAAGAAGAGAGCCAAAGTTTATCTCCATATGCAATCGAGGTGAATTCTCGGTAGAATCCAAGGAGGCGAAGCAATGATTTGCTTTGGTGGTTAAAGAAGAACTCGGTCCATTAACTGAAGTTCCTGAGAAGATGAAGTCGATGTTGAAGGAGTTCAAAGACTACTTCATGACAAGCTCTCAGACGAGTTACCACCCATGAGGGATATTCTGCACCAAATTGATCTGATCCCTGAAGCGAGTCTACCCAACCTGCTACATTATCAGATAAACCCAAAGGAGACTGAAATTCTATGGGAGAAGGTCGAAGAATTAATTCACAACGGGCACATTAGAGAAAGTATGAGTCTGTGTACTAAACCAGCCTTTTAATGCCAAAGGCGCATGTGCGTGGACAACAGAGCCATCAACAAGATCACTATCCAGTATTGATTTTCAATACCTCACCTTGATGAGATGTTAGATCGACTAGGAGGATCATGCATGTTTTCAAAGATTGATATGAGTAGCGGTTACCACCAAATCCGCATTAGGCCGGGAGATGAGTGGAAGATGGCATTAACTTCGGAAGGGCTGTATAAGTGAGTGGTCATGCCCTTTGGGCTTTGTACCAAGCACTTTCATAAGGTTGATGAATCAAGTACTAAAGCGGTTCAAGAGAAAATTCATGGTTACCTACTTTGATGACATCCGCATCTATAGTGCTAGTGAGGCCGAGTATTTATAGCATCTACGGGACATGTTCACAGTTTTTCAAGCATATGAATTGTATATCAATCTAAAGAAGTGCAACTCCTGACTACGAGCCTGATTTTGTTGGGCTTTATTGTCAGTTCACGAGGGATCCATATAGACAAGGAAAAAGTGAGGGCAATCTGAGATTGGTCCACACCCAAGAGTGCTACTGATGTAAGAAGCTTTCATAGCCCAGCTACTTTCTACCGGCGATTCATCTGCAACTTCAGTAGCTTGCTAGCACCTATGAAAGATTGTTTGAAAAAGAAGGCTTCTTTTGTTTGAACTGACGAAGCCGGGAGAGCCTTTGCAATTATAAAGGTGAAGCTTGCTAATGCCCCTATCTTAGCTTTTCCAAATTATGAGAAAGTATTTGAGTTAGAGTGTGATGCATATGGAGAGAGCATTGGAGCAATACCCTCACAAGGAAAGAGACCTATTGCCTTTCTCAATGAAAAGTTAAATGAGGCACGACAAAAGTGGTCTACTTATGAGCAGGAATTGTTGTGCTCCGATAACAACCAGAAGAGGAAGCCCTAGATCTTCAATGCACGAAGAACAAACTCCCAAATACAGCACAAATCACAAACTCAGAGAAAAGCAAACGAAAACATTGATTAACGAGGTTCGGCCTTAATGCTTACGTCCTCGGGGTAAGGAAAGAGAGTTTATATTGATTGGAATAATCAATTACAATACCTGCAGCACCTCTGAATATCAAGAGAGCTCCAATTTTCTTTTGGTACAGCAAAACCCTAGAAAATCTGCTTTAAATACAACAGATTTCTAAATCAGCAAAACAGCCCGCAACCCGACTGTCGGTCGACCGGCTGGTCGACCGACCCTATGCACCGGTCAACCGGGCCGGTCGACCGTTCCCAACCAAGAGTTGGGTCACTTCAGTTGGTCGACCGGGCGGTCGACCGAGCTCCTCCTGCGGTCGACCGGGCCGGTCGACCGCTGATGCCTTGTGCATGTTGTGCACGTCGGTCGACTGCACCGATCGACCGAACTCCTGCTACTGCGGGCGGTCGACCGGGCCGGTCGACCGAACTCCTGCTGCTGCTTCTGTTAACCTGTTTTGCTGCTGTCCTTCCATCGTCGACTTTCTCGACGATCCTTGTCGACTTCCTCGATGATATCCTCTCTCTTTCCAACAATTCTCCACCTCGGTGAAGATTCTTTCAAATCTGAGCCGAACTGACCATCGACTCGAAAGTGACTGCACCAATGTGGTTGCCTACGTACCCTGCCCAAGGGATCAAGCCATCCGTAGTTCATCCAAATGAGCTTCAGCAAGCTCAAGCTACCTGAAGGACATGGAGCAAAGCTTTGCAATGTACAAATTTGACTCCAGACACCACCTTAGTAAGCATGTCGGCGGGATTCTCCGATGTGTGAATCTTCAATAGTTCGATGTCACCCTCTTCTAGAATCTCCCGAACGAAATGGTACCTGACGTCGATGTGCTTCGTCCGTGTATGATAGACCTGGTTCTTGGCCAAGTAAATGGCGCTCATACTGTCACAGTTAATCTTCAGCAGATCCTGTTCCACACCCAAGTCATCAAGCAAGCCTTGAAGCCAGATTGCCTCCTTCATAGCCTCCGTCATGGCCATATACTCAGCCTCTGTGGTCGACAATGCGACGGTAGACTGCAGTGTGGAGCGCCAGCTCACCGGTGCTTGAGAGAATATGAAGACATACCCTGTTGTAGACCGGCGCTTGTCAAGATCACCTGCATAGTCGGAATCAACATATCCGATGCAATCTTGTTTTCCCGTGGAGTCCTTCTCAAATACCAGACCTACATCAATTGTTCCTTTGATGTACCTCAAGATCTACTTTACTGCCTCCCAATGACCCTGTCCTGGATCATGCATATACCTGCTAACCATAGAGACAGCTTGTGATAGATCTGGTCTTGTACACATCATAGCGTACATAAGGCTACCGACTGCGTTAGCATATGGAACGTGAGTCATATACTCACGTTCTTGAACACTCTTCGGAGACATCTTAGCAGATAATTTGAAATGAGGAGCCATAGGTGTACTTACAGACTTTGTATCCTTGCTGATATTTAACCTCTGTAGTACCTTCTCCAAATACCCCTTCTGAGTCAAGCTCACCCTGCCAACTCTTCGGTCTCTTGTGATCTCCATGCCTAACACCTTCCTAGCTTCACCAAGGTCCTTTATCTCAAACTCTGAAGATAGATCCCTCTTCAGAGCATCAATAGCAGATCTCGACCTCGAAGCAATCAGCATATCATCTACATACAAAGTAGATAGATATATTCCCCTGTCGGTAGCTTGTTGTAGTACACACATGGGTCATAGTGACTGCATGTGTACTTCTTCCTTCTGATGAAGCTGTCGAACCGCTTGTACCACTGTCTAGGAGACTGCTTCAGTCCATACAGCGACTTCTTCAGCTTACACACCATTTCTTCCTTCCCTGCAGTCTTGAACCCTGTTGGCTGAGTCATGTAGATCTCCTCCTCTAGATTGCCGTGGAGAAAGGCGGTCTTCGCATCGAGTTGGTCAAGGTCCAACTCGTACTGCGCCACCAAAGCCAATAAAATATGAATTGACGAATGTTTAACAACAGGAGAGAATACCTCATTGTAGTCAATTCCTTCCCTCTGAGCATAGCCTTTAGCTACCAATCTGGCCTTGTAGCGCACCGAATTTTCTTTGAGAGATCCCTGCTTCTTAGCATACACCCACTTGCAGCCTATAACCTTCTTCCCTTTGGGCAACCTAGTAAGTTCCCAAGTGTCGTTCTTGTGGAGAGACTTCATCTCTTCATTCATAGCTTCTTTCTACATCTTCGATTCCGAACTGATCTCAGCTTCTCTGAAGGTGGACGGGATAGCCTCCTCGACGATTGGAAGTGCATACGCCACGACCATATCTGTAGTGAGCCAACCTGATCTCCTAGTGTTTCTTCTTGGCTTTTCAACTGCAGTAGAGTCAGGAACATTACCCATGACCTGTTCTTGACCCTCTTCAACTTCAGCATCTTCTTCAACTGCTTGATCACTGCCCTGTGTCACCCTGGGTATGTCCTCACCGATGCTGAATTCTCTAGAGATGGTGGATTTGCATCACTCTCCACCTGCTGCGATACCTCCTTGGTCTTACTAGTCTCCACCTGCTGAGAGACCTTAGGCTTCCACATAGAAGCCTCATCAAAAATGACATCTCTGCTGAGAAGAAACTTCATGTCCGTTGGATCCCAGATCTTGAACCCTTTGATTTCATGCTTGAAACCGACGAACACACCTTTCTTTGCTCTTGGGTCTAACTTATCATCTTTACATGATAGTAGGCTGGACATCCGAACACCCTGAGCAAATCATAGTCAGCAGCTGCTTTTCCTGACCAAGCTTCAAGAGGAGTTTTTCCCCCTATCGCAGATGACGGTAACCTATTCACAAGGTAGCACGCATACGCCAAAGCCTCAGTCCAAAACTTTTTTGATAAACTGGCATTGGACAACATACACCGGACCTTCTCTAGCAAAGTCCTGTTCATCCTCTCTGCTATCCCATTTTGTTGCGGTGTCTGTCTTACTATGAAGTGTCTCTCTATGCCCTCATCAAGGCATAGCTGAAGGAAAGGATCTGATTTGTATTCTCCTCCATTATCAGAACGGAGGACCTTGATCTTCCTTCCCGTACTTCTCTCCAAGTTTTTCTTTCACTTCACGAACAGTTCTAGGACTTTCCCTTTGTGTCTCATGTTATATACCCAGCACCGCCTAGAATAGTCATCAATAAAAGACACAAAGTAATGGTTACCTCCAATTGATGCAGTCTTGGTAGGTCCCCAGACATCTGTGTGAACATAGTCAAGAATTCCCTCGGTGCAATGTGATGCTGTGCCGAACTTCACCTTGGTCTTCTTGTCGATGATGCAGTGTTCACAGAATTCCATCTTGCAGGTTCCGGCACCCTTCAATAACCCTTGCCTCGCAAGAGTTTGCAATGACTTCTCTCCTGCATGTTCCAGCCTCATGTGCCACAGCCTGGTTGAATCTTCCTCTGAACTGGTAGAAGCCGCCACTTGCCTTGTTACCGTACTACCCTTCAAGTAGTATAGGTTGTTCCGGCGATCGGCTTTCAACACCACCATCGAACCTTTTGTCATCCTAAGGACTCCTTCCTTAATCGACACTGCAAGGCCCAATGACTTCAAAGCTCCAACGAAAATCAGGTTTCTCTTCAACTGAGGTACATACCTCACTTCCTTCAGTTCTCTCACCATCCCATCAAACATTCTGATTTGGATTGTACCTACACCCTCCATGATGCATGGATGATCATCGCTCATAACGATTGAACACCCTTCCCAGCTTCTCAAAGCTTAAAAAACAGTCCCGATTAGGACATACATGGTATGTAGCACTTATATCCAAGATCCACTCATTTTCTCCTGAGTAGCCTATGATGGGAGTAGTGACTGAAAATGAGAACACCGACGAATCTGAATCCGATCCATCTGCCTGTGATTTACTGCTCTGAGTATTAACCACCTTTGCGAGATTTGCCTCAGACTTCGATTCCTTCTTCTTCCCTTTGAACTTCGGACAGTCCACTTTCCAGTGCCCTATTTCTCTGCAGAAGGCGCACTGGTTCTTCTTTAGATCCCTGAAACCCGGCCTGAACTTCGATCTTCCTCTTTCCTCTTTACCCTTCCTTGATGAACCCCTGCCTCTTACTGCTAGTGCCTCTGCCGATGAGCTTGACTGAGAAGGATGTCTCTCCTTTCTCCTCGTCTCATAGTTCGACAATGCAGACGACACCTCATGATAGTCCAGAGTCTGTCTATCATTGATAAAGGTTAGAGTGAATGTCTCATACTCCTCCGTTGGGAGTGAGTTCAGAAGGATTACTGCCTTGTCTTCCTCATCTATCTTGACATCCACGTTCACCAAATCTGTAAGAAGCTTCGTGTAGCGGTTGATATGTTTATTCACAGAGCTCCCCTTCTTCATCTGAAACCCATACAGCTTGCTTTTCAGCTACAACCATGATTTCACACTCTTGGTCAGATATTTCTTCTCAAGGGTCTCCCACAAATGCTTCGCTGATGTCTCGTGTAACACAAGATATTTAATGTCTTGTGTTAAACACGATTGAATCAACCCACACGCTGACCTGTTCATCTTCTCCCACTCTTCATCAGTGGTCGTGCTTCGCTTCTTCTTCAGAAGGAGAGTATCCTCGAGGTTCGATGCATTCAAGGCATCCATAACCTCACATCTCCACATCCCGAAATTATTTGTGCCATTAAACTTCACCACTTCAATCCTCGGATGAGGATTCATGGTCCTAACTGAAGTACTTTCTTCTGCCATCTATCTAGATCCTCTATATATGCGGAAAAGACCAACTGGAAATAGATCACAACTTCGATAAAAATCAGATTTTTACCTTCTTCCCGAAACCCTAGATTGAGTTTCTGACCGGATCTACTCCACCAATGATTCCCTGAGCACTCCTTGTGTTGTTCTGAGGTCGACACACGATCCCATGAATAAGACTACCGCTGATCTGAGATCGACACACGATCTCCACCGAATCAGCTCCCGAAGCCCTCCGAATCTCCATAAAAAATCCCAAGCGAAACCTGGGAAGCTCTGATACCACTTGTTGTGCTCAGACAACAACCAGAAGAGGAAGCCCTAAATCTCCAATGCACGAAGAACAAACTCCCAAATACAGCACAAATCACAAACTCAGAGAAAAGCACACGAAAATAATGATTAACGAGGTTCGGCCTTGATGCCTACGTCCTCGGGGCAAGGAAAGAGAGTTTATATTGATTGGAATAATCAATTACAATACTTGCAGCACCTCTGAATATCAAGAGAGCTCCAATTTTCTTTTGGTACAGCAAAACCCTAGAAAATCTGCTTTAAATACAACAGATTTCTAAATCAGCAAAACAGCCCGCAACCCGACATCGGTCGACCGGCCGGTCGACCGACCCTATGCACCGGTCGACCGGGCCGGTCGACCGTTCCCAACCGAGAGTTGGGTCATTTCAATCGGTCGACCGCTGATGCCTTGTGCATGTTGTGCACGTCGGTCGACCGCACCGATCGACCGAACTCCTGCTACTGCGGGCGGTCGACCGGGCCGGTCGACCGAACTCCTGCTGCTGCTTCTGTTAACCTGTTTTGCTGCTGTCCTTCCGTCATCGACTTCCTCGACGATCCTTGTCGACTTCCTCGACGATATCCTCTCTCTTTCCAACAGGAATTGTATGCAGTGTACTGTTCATTGAAGATATGAAAAGCTACCTTATAACGAATAACTTGTACAATTTTTGGATCATCAATCACTCCAATACTTCAAGAACCAGAAGCACATCAACAAGATGCATGCAAGGTGATCATCCTACCTTGAGCAGTTCGACTTTGTGATCTGTAACAAATCGGGAGTAAATAACAAATTTTTGATGCATTGAGTCGAAGAGTTCACTGTTGATCTCTTTGCAAAAGCAAAATCATTGGGTTCGAACTTTTGAAGGAGTTATATAAAGAAGAAGAAGACTTTGTTGAAATTTTGGAGAAGTGTTTGTCATGACAACCGTGCAAGATTTTCATATCTAGGACGGATTTCTTTTAGAAGAAAGCCGATTATGTATAGCAAGAATTTCTTTGAGGGAAAAAGTTATTAGAGACTTACATGGAGGCGGGCTTGTATGGCACTTTGGAAGAGACAAGATTACAACAAGTCTTGAAGAGAGTTATTATTGACCTCAATTATGGAAGGATATGGCTATCATTGTTAGGAGTTGTCTAATTTGTCAAGTTGCTAGAGGACAAACTCAAAATATATGTTTGTATACACTTTGCCCATCCCCAAAGACAGTTATAAAGATTTGAGTATGGACTACTCTATGAAGGAGATTTAACACATCTCTGAAGTATAATGGCACGACGCATCCTCAAATTGATGAACAAATGAAAGTTGTCAACCGCACATTAGGCAATTTATTGAGGAGCATATGTGGAGAAATGCCAAGAGCATGGGATCAAGTTTTGCCTCAAAGCGAAATTTGCTTGCAACAGTATAATCCACAGCTCAACGGGTATGTCTCTCTTTTATATTGTCTGTAGGAAGGTACCTCATCATCTCCTAAACTTAGCCATGCTACCTATTGGGGAGAAGTTTAGTAGTACAACTAGCACCTTGACTGAGCAAATTCTTGATATTCAGAAGTTGGTTTAATTAAAGCTAGAGGGATCTACTATGAGGTATAAAGTAACAGCTGACAAGAAGAGGCGAGAGAAAGTCTTCGAAGAATAAGACATGATGATAGTGTATCTGAAAAGAGAGAGGATTCTTGCTGGTTCATACAACAAGTTAAAACTAAAGATGTATAGCCCGTTCAAGATCGTGAAGAAGATCAGTGATAACACCTACGTTGTGAATCTTTTAAACCATATGGCAATGTTGAAGGCATTTAATGTGGCAGATCTTTACGTCTATCAACCTATGGAACAGTTATACCCAGATGATAACTCAAGGACGAGTTCTTTTGAAGAGGGAGGGACTGATGGAGGAGATCAAGAGCAACAGCAGCAGATCCAAAGCTGAATGACTCTATTATAATATCGATGACCTCTCAGTCGACTGTCTTGAACAGAGAGTTGAGGTCTTACAATCGGTCGATTGTCCACCACCGAACCCTTAACAGAGACCCTAGACGTTGGGCGATCGACTGGCCTCATCTTCTGGTCGACCACTCCTTCTTGCCGGTCGACCGTTCCGCATATATGAGCTGTATCTGAACTTGATTAGGATTTTATTTCAGATCCGATTTGAACTTCAATTGATTTTTTTGTTTCTTTATTTTGAATTTAGGATTTCATAAATAGATTATCTTTGTAAGCCTATAAATAGGCCTTTGTATCTTTGGTATTTAATATTACTTTTTAATCAATAAAATTTAAATTTTCTCTCATATCGCTCGTGGATTCTTGTTGTTCTTTTGGCTCGTGGAGTCGAGTTGTTTGCTCGTGGATTTGAGTGAGACTCTATCTGTTGATTATTAAGGGTTCGTTGGCGCTAGAACGAGATACAGCTGGCGTCATTCGCTTCCTACTCCGTGTCATTACCACTATTTACTAACGAATTAATATACAAATCCCTTCCCAGGGAGAAAGCTTAAGTAATTAGAGGTCAACGTACATTATCTGGCCTTCAAAATAGTAGAAACTTGTGAAACACGTCTCGCACAAGGACTTGGTCCCAACTCACAAATCGAGTCCACGAGGAAAGTGACGGCACCAAGAAGTTGCATTATGCTCAAATCTGTCATTTTTCATGTCCTTTTTCACGTTGAAGACAACTGACTTGAGGCCTGAGGGCCGAGACAAGAAGCAAAGAACGGTGTTACGTCAAACAGACTAAAGTCTCTTCATGATGACATGAAGGCACTCCAAAATTTTTGGCTTGTGGAGGATAAAGAATTATAAGAGGTCAAGTTGGACCTTGTCCATGAGAACGACCCGAGCGCACCGGTAGTGAGAGCTACATTGCAGCGGCGAAGATTGTTCAAGATTTCACGACATTTCGTTTTCTTGAAAATGGGCGAGAGAGAGAGAGAGAGAGAGAGAGAGAGAGAGAGAGAGAGAGTTATCCTGTTATATATAATGTTTAAACGTTAACCTCATACACAAGAGGTCAAAAGAAGATGGTAGGTTAACTATAATCAAGTCCACCGAGCGTAGTGGAATGATTGATTAGGAGTTGGGTTTACATTCTATTTGTAGTTAGCTTCAATAGAACAATCCTAATTGACTGTCATTTAGTGTTAATTTGATTGCTTGACTCACCCATTTAAGAATTAATTCCTGGTTTCCTTTCATTTTAACTGAGTACTGAAAACTAGGTATGAAAACAAGAACAGGCAGGAATCTAGGGCACTGAAGTTGGTGGATTCTGATCACTGCTGTTTAATTTCATTCCCTGTACTGCATAACTTGCCGCAGCTCTTTGTTGACAACTTTTTATTTTTCACTTGGTAGTGATTATGATGTATCATCAATATATTAAATTCTTAGTTAGGATTTGGTAAATGGTAGCCTGTCAACTACAACGCACTGCCGCAGGGAGCTTAATCAAGGAGATTCGCTGTCGCTCTTCTTAATTTCTTGTTTGCTGGTAATGAATGTGAAGCTAGGGACTAACGTTCTTCTAGTTGAAGAACACATTAAAGGTATTCTAAATATCAGAAGCCGATCCGCAACTTATAAAGTGCTTGAATATAATTCATGAGATATGATCATCTTCAATATGAACTCTGTCTTTGTATTCACCGTCTAATTATTCAAGGCCTCCGCATTCTCTTCGTTTGTTGCCGTAGCAACTCGATTCCTGCGCTCAACAATTTCCCACAATTCTTTAGCATCAAGGAAAGACCCTAAGAACGACCTCCATATCTTGTAGTTGAAATTGTGTAAAAGCCCAAATTCATTTGCGATATACCGCCCTTCTTCACCAAGGAAATCTGATAAGACCGCTACAACCCTTGTGGCTCTGATACCATACTAAAAATAAAAACATACTTCTCAATTAGTAGAAAAGAATGTCTCATTAGCCCAAACTCACACACAATTAAAGAAAAAAATTTAAAATGAGAGCAAAAATAAATATTTTATTTAGTGGATAAAACCAACATACAAAAATAAGAACTATTTGAGATCCTTTTGAGACGACTTTGCTTTGAAAGGAGGTGGGCTATTTATAGAAAAATTCTCATAAATGATAGTTTAATAAGAGGAAACGACAACAATTATCATTGATTTAAAGGAGAAGATGAAAGAAATTTTGTATTTGATGGTATGATGAAATGGTGACATAAATATGAAGAAGGTGAAAGGGGAAAGGTTAAATGATGCTATGGTGAAATAAAGAAGAAATTAATGGTTGTGAAGTGAATATGAATTTGAAAAGACATACCTCCAATGAACCCTCTAACTTGCTCTATTATATTAAGGAAAGAAAACACAAGCAAATTTTTTTCACAAAATGCACTTTAATATTTCCAACTACTTTTACTTATAATTTAAATTTTACATCTAAAACTTATAAATAACTATTTGTTATTTGAGTTATTTGCCACCATGACTACATCTACTATCTTGTATGTTTGTGTGTGTCAGAGACAGAGCGTGTGTGTGTGTTTGATGTAGGCATGATTAAGTGCCTGTTTGTTTGCTTAGAAAAGATCCAGAAATTGGTACAAAATTTTGAACTTTTGGGCCCACAAGCTTTTTCGATCAGCACGCACGTGTTTGGTTGCGAAGAGAAAAACCTAACAAAAAAAAGATGGGCCACACAAGCAAAACTCTTTGTTGGATTTTCACTCCAAAGGCTAGAAAAATGAGGAGAAATCATATATCTCTAATATCTTAATATCCTTTGTCAATCAACACCAATCAATCCTCTTTGATAAGGTTATTTTTATCAATTAGAAATAAAAAAATCGAAAATTTTTCTCACTTTTTCTCATATCAGTGACATCATACCTAAACAACAATGTGACTGGAAAAGAGCAGTGCGTACTAAAATAGGAGCCACCATTTTTCCTTAACTTTTCTATGAAAATCTTAAAGTCGGGCCAGGAAATAACTCTCTTTCAAGAAAGTTCTTATTCTCTTCATAGTTTTGCTTTCAATAGGATTTTCTTTCTTTTCTATGTAGGACATTGTTTATCCTCAGAGGTTGCTTCCCTCATTTGTTTTCTCCTCGGTTATAATCTCTCTACAATGCAAGTCTAATGAATTTTAAAAGAAAAATCAAAACAAACAAAAAGTTTTAACTGCAGTCAGTGTATACGCATATAGGAAGATTGAGAGCTCAAGTGAGAATAAAATCACTTTATTGTCCATGATTATGTGACAGCTCTTTGGTAGGGATTAATAACTGCTTTAAGTAAATAAGTTGACAATGTATTGGGAGAAAGAATTACAGTATTAATACTGAATAAATAAATAAATTGATCAATAAAAGGACTAATATTATATAATTTTATAGGAGAAATAACTTATATGAATGGATATATATCTATAAGAGTAACAGTATAATAGTTTCTCTCTCTACCTTTAATGAATATTTTCCCAATAAATTTAGATATTAAGATAATTTTGGCCTTAAAGCAAGATTCACATAAATGATCCTTTAACTTCTTCATTGCTTTTGTTAAAATTGCAAAAATTAAGATATCAGCGCAGCTCATGTAAGTTCTTTAGCGTGAAAGTATGCGTTTGGCAACTATTTTGGTATTTTCATAACATCAGCATCAAATTCAAATTTGGTTCTGGAAATTCTGACCAAACTTATGGAAACTCCAAAAGTGAACGAAACTGAAGTTTGCATCTACACGACCCTCAGTTTCAATAAATTAAACTTGCACAAAACTTTAGTTTCATAAACTTTAGCTTATGAAACTCATGCATGAAAAACAAGAAAAGAGAACAAACGGGGCCACTGCTAGCTTGCCATCGTGGTCTATGACAAGCACAGGGCAACCCTAAAAATTCCTTCGAGATTTTACGATACATCCATCAAAAATGTCAAAAGGGTTTGGTGCCTACCTCATCAGGGTAGGTGTTTTATGATTAATATGTATCATTCATTCATTATGCTGGGATTAGACAGCAGCCAGCTAACAAATTCTGTGTGCAAACTTCTCATGTACTGCTTAATTAGCTGCTCTTTATTTGACAGGTTTTTTATTTCCTAATTAATTAAGATCAAAAACTGGTGATGAAAATAAAGATCTTCATTCACTTGTCACAAGCATGAACATAATATCACCTACAGTAACGCTAATGCATGTCAACATCCTACAAATAATTCGGGTCCCTTATGATTATTTAGGTGGCAATATTTAACAATTAATCAAACTTAAGTGCAAGTGCAATGAACTATGCACACATCTTTTTCGATGTAAATAGTTTAAGAACAATAATTGCTAGCTTAAAGAAACCAGAGAGTGTGATTAATGCAGTAATATGATGAAACAGCACCTACCAAACAAAAACTGGTGCATGAAATATTTCTGCAAATTTTGGGGGAAATGGGAGAAATCGTTGAAGTTTCGACAGACAATATGCACGACAAAAAGACTTTATTGAAAAAGGGAAAAGTCTTGTCCTTTTTAACTTATTTTTATATAGCAGCAAGTCTTAAAAACAATCAAAGCTGTGACATATTGCAAGCAGGAGAATTACTGCTTGACGTGAGGCTTCAGGAAAGCCCACTATGTGATCGGATGCTGGCGATAGATGTCTAGTGAGCATGTTTTCATTATGTTAAACTAATCAAACCTATTTTCCCAATGACAAGAGTATTAGGCATCTTGTTTAAAAAGCTGACATAGATAGAATAATATTCAGTAGATTATTTTTAGTGGACTACTGTTAGACAGAAATGAATAATATATACACCTAATTCTTCCTTCTTTACAGATAATTATTGTGTTTTTTTATGATAGGGCCCTACATTTCGCTCTCTTTTTAGTTCATTTTGAGTTTAAAAAATATAGTCTAAATAACATGGCTCAGCAAAAGAAATTCTATCAACAGCATTCAGAAACAAGAACAACTAGCCATCGTGGAAGGCACGGATTATAGCCAGCAAGCGAACCCCTGTGAACAACAAATTACAAGTCCTAAGAAAGAAGATAACAGCAAGATGGTATATGTGTTATACAGGGATGTAACAAGAAGGGTAAATTCTACAAAACAAGCGAATAAACTATTCGTACTTACACCCAACCATTTTGCATTTAAAAAAAAAAGAAGTAAATTAGTCTACACTATCAACCTTTTTAAAATAAGGATAAGAATTTCTTATGAGTTTATTTAAATGGGTAAATTGAGTACAAGAATTTCCTACTCATTCATCTAAATAGCTAGGGTAAGAATAAAAAATATCTTACACTTACTTATTTGTCTAAATAAATCACAAATAAATAAATATTAATATAATATCAAGGGGCTATTGTACACGTCGAGAGAGAAGATCCGGTTTCTATTCATATGCTCATCTTAGCTACCTAGCCTTTTATTGCTTCCATGTTTGGAGAATGAATTGCTTTCTGCTGTCTTGCATGACCCACTCGTACCTCAGAGCTAGCCCAAGTCTACATCGCATGTCCTTCACTTATGCCCACTTTTTGGCCAGCCCTTCGACTGGACATTATCATTATCATTCACGTCATCTGTGGGAAGACACGATAACTCCATAGATTTTCCAACATGTTTGTTGAAAACAAGTAGAACAAAACACGAAATAGAAGAAAACTGGAAAAGAAACTTGTCGAGAAAAGAAAATTTTTGAAATTAATTTTTCTTCAAACGAGAATACATGGGGTTTATAAGTTTTTTCAACAGAAAAGTAATCTTTATAAGTTCCAAGAGAAGTGTGAATATAAGTACGTTAAACGTTAAGGGTGGAAGGTACTTTCCGAATGCAAACTGGGGGATAGACCGTCTGTTTGGTTGTCGTAATTGGTCGTAATTCATAAGTCGTAATTGATAAAGTCTTTTACAGTTTTACAATATTTGGTTGTCATAATGTTTAAGTCGTAAGTGAAAAAGTTGACCACAAAATTAACTATTTGGTGATTTAAAAAGTTTTAATATAGTAAACAAATATTAAAAATGCTAAACTTAAAAAAAATTAATATTAAGATAAAAAATAATACAAATTTGCATGACCACAAAATTAACTATAACTAGGCTGTAAGTGAGTGGTAATTGGATTGCAAGTGAGTGGTAGTTGAGTTGCGTCAGTGTTTTACGAATTACGGTCCAAACAAACACTGTAGTTGTAATTGAGTTGTAAGTCATTTACGAATTATGGACTTTTACGCCTTTTACGGCGAAACAAACAGCCCCATAGTTTAGCATAAGGGGGGCAAACATGACTTGCACGAACTCCGGTCAAGTCCTACCTACAATGGTTGGGTCTTCTTGGTCGAAAGCCTCTATGGAAAAAGCATATAGAAGCATAAATTGATCCCATAAAAAATAAAGTGATTTAATTAATCTTTTATCTTTTTTAAACCATGTATATTGAGGGTTTTCCTTTTCTGTACTTCCAAGCTGCCGCTATGGCCGCGCCTCCGCTTTCAAACATGTTATCGTCAGGCTCTCTTTACTATCTCCTCTTGCAAAAACAGAAAGTTCTTCAATCACCGATCCCGCAATCAAAATCTAGCATCGACTACCTCATTATTGGACTCTTCGATAATGACCACATTCGCCGCCATGCAGGATTCCATGTTTCCAAAAAAGTGGCCACTGGAATAAAACAGATGGCAGGAAAAATATCAAAGAGCGTGAGCCTTCCATGGCTCCATGTGGTCGTTCTTAGGTCCCTCGTGGACGTTCGGAATCTCGCGTGCCATAGGCTCTTGTGACGGAATTGATATACTCTAATATCAATTATTGCGTGCATAATCCGGGATACCATACCTATGATACCAATAGTTCGGAGATACGAGCTCCCCACCGACGACCTCAAGCACGCCATGAGATCGATTATCTCGAGCACAAGAGATGAATATTAAAAAATATAAGAAGAACACACAATTTAATGTTGTTCGGTCCAAACTTAGCCTACGTCCACATGAAGAGAACTTGAGAGAGTTTTATTAATAAACTTGATACAAAGAGATCTAACCTTCCTCTTAATGACACAACAGTATTCATCTTCCCCTTGAATTTATGCCTAAATTTCAAGAGTATATCTTCTCTCTATGCACCTTCACCTTGCTCCTCTTTTTCTTAACTTTTTAGGGCCTTCTTGGTTTTATAGGGCCTTATATTGTTATTTACCACAACTTTGTTCTCCTCTTCTGCTCCACCTAAATCCTAAGTTACAATTCTTTATTTATAAAATTTTATAATACAATTCCTATTTGGACCATGAGATGATTTTGACTATTGGATTCTTGAAGAATCTGGATCAATCCTATTAGGAGTTGATCTCCTTGATCTAGAAGGATTCTAAACTCTTTAATCTTTAGAAACAAATCTTCATTGAATAGAAATTGAATCCTATTCATACTCCTCCTTAAAAGAAAACTCACAATTACCTAAAAAAGAAACTGTTTCATCTTAATTTACTTCTTCTGTTTTACGCTATCATTTTCTCCAACTCAATTGAATTTTCTTGGACCATCATCTTCTCTTGAAAAATAAGGCAAAATTCTAACATAGGCATGTTGAAAGATCCAAAACATTGGTTGCTCAAAGCGCAATGTCATCCTAGCAAACAGTGTTGGCTCATAGTTCCAGAGCTTTTGTTGAGTTTCTTAGACAAGTGACTTACGTGAACAACCCCATGCAGGATATGCATGATAGTGCTCGAGAACTAGATGCTGACCAAGAGGGTTTCTTTGGGAACTAAAGGACAAAAGGTTTTTTTTTGGCTTGAGCATGAGCCACCAGAGCATCTCGGTGAATTATTTGCTAATGATTCTTTTCCAGCTGCCAATGGGTTCGGGTGCGGAGGAGCCAAGTTCTTCTGTAGTAGCAGATGTCAGGTGCTGACCCCAATAGTTCTTTCGTGTTCGCTAAGGATGGATCCTACTGGTCAAATGGAGGTTGCTATTAAGGAGTCTTGGGCTAATCTAGCCAAGAAAGAAGAAAAATGGTAGCAAGGTAATAATAATAAGAAAGATTCAAAATCTTCCAATCCAGCTTCTTAGTTGAGCACGGGAGGAGGATGTACTCGAAGACCTCCTTTGAGGTATCAATGAAGTTTTTCTCCTAGAATTGTAGGGGGACTGCCAATAAGGAGACTAGAAAGTCCCTTATACACTTTTGTACTTAGGAGAAGCCAGATAATCTTTGCTTGGTGGAGCCGTATGTTGATTTCTAGAATATTAAACCGGGTTACTGGAAGTCTCTTTACATGAAGTTAGCATGTACTAGTTTCTGTTGGTTATTCTGCTTAACAGAAATCAATCTGACAACTAATCAAGATCACTGAGATATCAACAATCTAATTGGCCAGGTCGGCAAATATCAGGTGGGAGGTTTTCCGTTCAATAGAACGTTCCTTAATTTAAGAACTACCTTTCAATTTCCTTCCTTGGTTAAACACCAATTAGACTGAATCTAAATCAGTCTCGATATACTGTAAAGTATATCCCCTATATAAAGGACTTAATCCACTTATACAGTATTTTGGAGTGAGGTACGCTTAGAGTGAATCTCCTTAAGACAATTACGTCCCCGCACCGGTGCTAACGGGATAATGGACGCTGGTCTCCCAAGATACAACACTCTTTCACAGTATTTGGATTGCACTACCAAATCACCGTACGGTCGAACAGTAGTCAACCAGTACTTTCCACAGGATCGTTGAAGCAGCGGTACAAGGACAAATTTCGAATGAATATTTGCCTTTATTTTGGAGTAGCACCCTCTGTTGAGGACGAAGGAAGGTTGAAGAATATTTTTCTTCAGAAGTACCAGATTCAGACAACAATTCTATAACAGAATCTGTTGAATTTTCTGATTCCTCTTTCAGAACAAATTTCGCAGAATCTTCTTTGGAAGTCACTTTCCTACTTCACGCTGGAAGCCCAGTTCAGAACTCTGAATTTCACTTCAGGCAGATCAGAACTCAAAGAGAGAGAGAGATTTCGTTGTTGGTGACTTTCAATTGAGAGATGGGAGCGCTTTATATAGCGCTCCAGGAGGGGCCAACAGGTTCGAACCCAACGAAAGGTTGCAACGGTTCGGTCTGAACCGTTGCAACGGTTCGACCCAACAGTCGCACCTGTTGGCTGTCCAACAGTTGCGACCGTTGACTGTCCAACTAGAGCTTTGGATCCGGATAGCGGGTCGGGTCTCAGAGCGGAGCGGGTCTGATTCGGGTAGCGGAGCGGCCCATACCCTTGAGACCCGATTCAAAAAGAACCAGGCCAGGTAGGGAACCTGAACCTAAACCCGAACCAGAACCAGAACCAGGACCAGGACCTGAGCCCGACCTGGCCCGGCACCGGCGGCGGCGCGCGCGCGCGCATGCACACATGTGCGGGCGGGCATAAATCCCTCCCAATCGCGCGCGAAAACTCCAAGTACTCAAAGGGCACGCCCTTTGTTCTCAATTTTCTCTATTTATACACCACAAACTTCCATCCCATGGCCAATGTGGGACTAAATGCTTTTAGCTACCTTTAGTCCCGTTTTGGCTTTGAATTAGGCAATCTTTAGACTTGAATATCTCATTCATTCGAAGTCAGAATTGAACATGTGAATATACCACGTTCATCCCCAATGGAAGGAGAACACACTCCAACCATCATCCAATTGATTCGATCAACGGATCTCGCCATAATTCAACTCAAAGATTCATACTTATATTCTTCAATTCCAACAATCCCCCACAATGAATGGAGATTCAAGGAAATGACACACAAAGAGACTGACTCTATTGTGAAAGGTACTTGAGAAAAGAAACTGCATAAGGATAGGTGAACTAGGTCTTGAACCTTCCATAGCGAAAGCTTTATTGGACTTACTGGCTAATCAGTTAACTAGGTCTTGAACTGTTAGCCGTTAGTGTAAGCCAAGTCAACAAGCTTCACACAGTGACTTTCCAAATTAACTTTGGTTCTCGGTTGTGTCCGTTTTGACCCTGGACATTCTTGGTTTCAGAGAGTATCTTTAGGGAATAACAGCCTCCATAGAAATTCCTAAAGAGCTGACCTAACTCTATACTCACATAGGTGATGAACCTATTAAGAGTAGTCTACTCTACTCCACTTGTTTAGTAACAAGATATAGGCATCATTAAAAGCGTTAAGCTTATCCTTAATCTACTTGTAGAAAAACACTTATGTGCACCTTAGGAATGGATTGGAGTCAAGCTCCCAAGTGCTTACTTGCTGAGTCAATCATAACTAGTTTTTCCTTTTGAACTTAGTCCGTGGGATCTCCAGTCGCTAAGTGAGATTTCCATTAAGCTGACTCGGTAAGGTTAGGCTTTTAGACCCATTCCCCTCGATGCGCAGTTTATACGCTCTCCACTTAAACCTTTAGTAAGCAGATCCGCTAAATTATCCTTTGACGATACAAAGTCAATAGAGATAATTCCATTTGAGAGCAACTGCTTCACGGTATTATGTCTACGACGAATATGTCTAGACTTACCGTTGTATATAACATTTTGTGCCCTAAATATAGCTGCTTGATTATCGCAGTGTATACATATAGCGGGCACTGGCTTTTGCCATAATGGTATATCTTCTAAGAATTATCGAAACCATTCTGCTTCTTCTCCAGCCTTATCTAAGGCTATGAATTTCGATTCCATAGTGGAACGGGCAATACATGTTTGCTTAGAAGACTTCCATGATACCGCTGCTCCTGCTAGAGTAAATATGTATCCGCTAGTTGATTTTGATTCCTCAGAATCTGCAATCCAATTAGCATCACTGTATCCTTCCAGTACAGGTGGATACTGTCCATATCTCAAGGCATATTCCTTGGTATGTGATACGTAACCCAATACTCGTAGTAGAGCGGTCCAATGTAGATCACTAGGATTGCTAGTGTATCTACTTAACTTGCTTACAACGTAAGCAATATCGGGTCTAGTGCAATTCGTCAAATACATTAGACTTCCGATAATCTGAGAATACTCCAACTGGCGTATTCCAGTTCTTGTATTCTTATGAAGGTGGATGTGTGGGAGAAAAGGATTTGTATTTTCCTTTATCTCATGATCCTTGAATCTTTCTATCATCTTATCCACGTAGTGAGATTGAGATAGACTGATTTCATCTAGTGTTCTGGTGATTTTAATTCCTAAAATTACATCAGCAACCCCCAGATCCTTCATGTCAAAACTGTTGGATAACATTCGTTTAGTGGACTTAATAATCTCAATATTAGTCCCGAGTATCAACATGTCGTCTACATAAAGACAAACAATGATACACGCATTTCCAACTGTTTTCGTGTAAATACACTTATCGCATTTATTGATAATGAATCCATCTTTGATCATGACACTATCAAATTTCTCATGCCATTGTTTTGGAGCCTGCTTTAAACCGTATAAGAATTTTACCAATTTACACACCTTGTGTTCTTGGCCCTAAATCCTTCAGGTTGCTCCATATATATCTCTTCATTCAATTCACCATTTAAGAATGCAGTTTTGACATCCATTTGATGGATATCTAAGTTATGCAATACTGCTATTGCAATCAACATCCGAATGGATGTTATTCTTGTTACTGGTGAATAAGTATCGAAGTAGTCAAGTCCTTCTTTTTGTCGATAACCCTTGGCTACTAATCTAGCCTTGTACTTATCGATAGATCCATCGGGTTTTAATTTTCATTTGAAAATTCACTTACACCCAATTGGTTTACTGCCAGGAGGCAAGTTTACCAATTCCCAAGTATGATTACTTAGTATGAATTCTATTTCGCTATTTATAGCTTCTTTTCACATTTGTGCTTCTAGGGTTGACATAGCCTCTTTAAATGTTTGAGGCTCGCTCTCAATAGCGTATGCTATGAAATCTGGACCAAAAGATTTTGAGATTCTAGATCTCTGACTTCTTCTTGGTTCAGTTTTCGCATAAACAGTCGGTTCCTCGGAACTTTCGTCCCTGAACGCCATCTCGTGTGTTCTTTTCCCAGAAGTCTAATCTGCTTCCTGTTTGTATGGAAAGACGTCTTCAAAGAACACAGCATCTCTTGATTCGATAATCATGTTTACATGAATATCTGGTATCTCTGATTTATGAACCAGAAATCTGTAGGCACTACTATTCAAGGCATAGCCTATGAATATGCAGTCCATAGTTTTTGCTCCCAACTTAGTCTTTTTAGGTAATGGTGTTAGCACTTTTGCAAGGCACCCCCACATTTTGAGGTAATGGTAGGAAGGTGTCTTTCCATGCCATAACTCGAAAGGTATAAGACCAAGTTTCTTGTGGGGTACTCTATTTAGAATATAATTTGCAGTTAATAGAGCTTCCCCCCACAAGTTCTGCGGAGCTCCAGAACTTACGAGCATGAAATTAACCATCTCCATCAAAGTTCTGTTCTTCCGTTCAGCAATTCCATTCTGCTGAGGAGTGTATGGTGCTGTAGTTTGATGGATTATACCAAAATTAGCACATAACTCACTAAAATCATTTGATTCATATTCTCCGCCTCTATCGGATTTTAGAATCTTGATTTTCTTGTTGAGTTGATTCTCAACTTTGGCTTTATATGTTATAAACATATTTATTGCCTCATCCTTACTGTTTAAAAGATACACAGAACAGTATCTTATACAGTCATCGATAAAAGTAATGAAATACTTTTACCGCCTCTAGTTGGCATAAACTTCAAGTCACACAGATCGCTATGAATTAACCCTAAAGGTTCTGTATTTCGATCAATTGAGTGAAATAAATTTTTGCCAACTTGGCCTCAACACAAATCTCACACTTGCGAATTTCTTCCAAGTTGAGTTTAGGAATATATCTCAGATTAGACAAGTTCTTTAATGACTTATAATTTACATGCCCTAATCTAGCATGCCACAAAATAGGAGACTCAAGCAAATAAACAGAAGATTTTCCTTTATTTATAAGCTTCGGGTACAAATACACAGACTTTTATCTACCACTGCAACATTGGCTTTAAAAAGTCCATCAACAAGATAACCCTTTCCCACATACATCCCTCCCTTAGTAAGTACAAATTTATTAGATTCAAACACCATTCTAAATCCTTTCTTACTAAGTATTGTTCCGGAGATCAAATTCTTGCGGATGTCTGGAACATGAAGCACATCGTTAAGAATAAGCTCTTTCCCCGATGTCCACTTCAGGATGACCTTACACTTTCCTTCAACCTTTCAGGAATCTGAATTACCCATGAATAGTTGCTCATCTTGCTCCAGTATTTGATATTCAGAGAATAATAATTTCTCAGAGCAGATGTGCCGAGTAGTCCCAGTGTCTACCCACCAATCCTTATTGTTGTTGTCAGATTCACTTCTGACACCACAGCTGAAAGGCTTGGAGACTCATGGTCAGTCAAGTTTGCCTGTGGATGGCTTTTCTTGTTCTTTTTGAGACAGCTGCGACATTCATTCGCCTTATGTCCCTTTTTGTTGCAGATGTAGCAGGCTCCCTTGAAGCGCATGTTCTTGCCTTCTTGGACCTTGCCTTTGTACCCCTGGGAAGTCTTCTTCCGCTTTAAGCCTTTGAAGAAGACGCTTTCCCCTTTGAGTCTTCGATCACATTGGCTTTTGCTTCGTAGGAGTTCTTACTGCTCCTTTTCTCGAACTTTCTGTTGTCCTCCTCGATTCGAAGCCTCACAATGAGATCTTCCAACTTTAACTCCTTTCGCTTGTGCTTCAGGTAGTTCTTGAAATCTCTCCACGCAGGTGGGAGTTTCTCCACGATAGTAGCAACCTGAAATGTTTCATGTAGGATCATACCTTCGGTTTCTATCTTGTGCAAGATAAGTTGGAACTCTTGCACCTGACTAATTACAGTCTTGCTGTCCACCATTTTGTACTCCAGAAATCGTCCTACGATGAATTTCTTGGTATCAGCATCCTCAGTCTTGTACTTCTTGTCAAGACTGGCCCATAACTTCTTTGCCGTTGTGATAGGACTGTAGACATTGTAAAGAGAGTCATCCAGTCCATTTAAAATATAATTTCGGCAAAGGAAGTCACATTGAGTCCATGCATCAGTTGCAGGCTCTGGTGGATCTTCTTGCAGGAATCTGGCCAGATGAAGAGTGGTCAAGTAGAAGAGCATCTTCTGTTGCCACCTCTTGAATTCTGTGCCGTCAAATTTTCCTGGCTTCTCCGGCTTCGGGTTAGGAAGTGGAGTTGGCATCAAAGCTTGTAGCGGCATGTTTGTTGCCTTGCTTGAGCTATCTTGATTTGTCTCAAACATTTTCTGCAAGTTCAAGCAGAACAGAAGTAAGAAACGATAATAATAATTGTCTTAAGATTGTTGGTTATTCTGCTTAACAGAAATCAATCTGACAACTAATCAAGATCACTAAGATATCAACAATCTAATTGGCCAGGTCGGCAAATATCAGGTGGGAGGTTTCTGTTCAATAGAACGTTCCTTAATTTAAGAACCACCTTTCAATTTCCTTCCTTGGTTAAACACCAATTAGACTGAATCTAAATCAGTCTCGATATAATGTAAAGTATATCCCTGTATAAAGGACTTAATCCACTTATACAGTATTTTGGAGTGAGGTACGCTCAGAGCGAATCTCCTTAAGACAATTACATCCCCGTCCCGGTGCTAACGGTATAATGGACGCTGGTCTCCCAAGATACAACACTCCTTCACGGTATTTGGATAGCACTACCAAATCACCGTACGGTCGAACCGTAGTCAACCAGTACTTGCCGAATCGTTGAAGCAGCGGTACAAGGACAAATTTCGAATGAATATTTGCCTTTATTTTGGAGTAGCACCCATTGTTGAGGACGACAGAAGGTTGAAGAATATTTTTCTTCAGAAGTACCAGATTCAGACAACAATTCTATAACAGAATCTGTTAAATTTTCTGATTCCTTTTTCAGAACAAATTTAGCAGAATCTTCTTTGGAAGTCGCTTTCCTACTTCACGCTGGAAGCCCAGTTCAGAACTCCAAATTTCACTACAGGCAGATCAGAACTCAAAGAGAGAGAGATTTCGCTGTTGGTGTCTTTCAATTGAGAGATGGGAGCGCTTTATATAGCGCTCCAGGAGGGGCCAACAGGTTCGAACCCAACGAAAGGTTGCAACGGTTCGGTCTGAACCGTTGCAACGGTTCGACCCAACAGTCGCACCTGTTGGCTGTCCAACAGTCGCACCTGTTGGCTGTCCAACTGGAGCTTTGGATCCGGATAGCGGGTCGGGTCTCGGAGCGGAGCGGGTCTGGTTCGGGTAGCGGTGGTTCGGGTAGCGGAGCGGCCCATACCCTTGAGACCCGATTCAAAAAGAACCAGGCCAGGTAGGGAACCTGAACCTGAACCAGAACCAGAACTAGGACCCGGCCCCGAGCCCGAGCCCGACCTGGCCCAGCACCGGTCGGCCGGCCGCCGCCGCCGCCAGCGGCAGCGCGCGCGCGCGCATGCACACATGTGCGGGCGGGCATAGATCCCTCCCAATAGCGCGCGAAAACTCCAAGTACCCAAAGGGCACGCCCTTTGTTCTCAATTTTCTCTATTTATACACCACAAACTTTCATCCCATGGCCAATGTGGGACTAAATGTTTTTAGCTACATTTAGTCCCGTTTTGACTTTGAATTAGGCAATCTTTAGACTTGAATATCTCATTCATTCGAAGTCGGAATTGAACATGTGAATATACCACGTTCATCCCCAATGGAAGGAGAACACACTCCAACCATCATCCAATTGATTCGATCAACGGATCTCGCCATAATTCAACTCGAAATTCATACTTATATTCTTCAATTCCAACAGTTTCAGAATAGGACACTCTCCAAATCTCTGACATTTAGTTTCTCTCTTTTCTACTTTTCTAGATTGTTTATATTACAGAGCAATAAGTGACCATTTCTTTTGTTGTTTCTGGTGCTTACTTTTATGTCACTTGTATTTTTGCTAGTGTTGATCATCGTGTTCTTAGGGCTCTTTGAGATGATATGAGATCGGTTCATGCCATGGCTCCTTCTCTTTGGCTTGTTATGGGAGATTTTAATGCCTTGTTTGGTGCTCATAAGAAATCAGGAAGGTCTTCGTCAGCTTCTTCTCGTCAAGATTTCCTCTCGACTGTTAATGACTATATTCATCATTGTTTGAATATGAGAGGATCATCTTTAACTTGGACAAATAGTTGGGGCCGGCTTGATCCTAGAGAACATGTAGAAGCTTGGTTGGATAGGGCATTGTATTTCGAATATTGGCTTAGTTATTGGGACTACATATCTTGTTAAACTCTCCCTTGGATGGTGTCAGATCATAAACCCATTGCTGTACAGGTGCACAAGGAAGCTCAAGCCGGTCTGATTGAGATTTTACCTGCACAAAAATATAGAATTTTAGAATTTTTAAAATAGTAGTGCAGGGTGTTCAATTCTACCGCTATAGCAAGTGGCTATGCGGGTTGTGATCCACAGGGAGGGACTAGCGATGGAAGCTTTTTTAGTAAGTTTTCTTTTATTTACAATGATATTTACAATAATATTTACAATGATATTTACAATGAAAAAGAGTGGAAGAGATTGGGAATATTGTGGTGTTGGTAATCTATGCTAAAGAAATAAAAGAAAGAAAACTAATAACTAAAAAAAAAACATACTTACCTCTTCTGCGCCTGTTTACCTTTTACCCTATCAACGATGTACCTTTACTTGAAGGCGAGCGAAGCATGGCAGATGAGATCTTCCCTATTCCCGATTTACACTATGAAATAAAAAGGGCGAGCTATACTACCATAGAAATAGATGTTCATCTTCATAAGCCATCAACGACACTTGCAAGGAGAAGGTAACTTTGAGGCTATCGGTTTCATTTGGATCCACAAACACAAAAGAGGGAAACAAAAACAAAACAAGAATAGAAGAAACAGAAACTTCGATTTGATTCAATTAACAATGGAAGAAAAGATTTACTTACACCGATGTCACCTCAGTACAAGCTTGATCTCTTTCCTCCATGAAAGTATCGTCTCCTCTCAGTTACATAATAAAACAAAAATTACATGAAGAAAATAAAAACCTAGGTTACAATCTAAAAATTAGCCTAAGAAAAACCCTAAGTTCGTTTCTGCACTCGACGCCCTTCTCTGTTGCTCTGCAGGGGTATTTATAGGAGCTGAAAGAAGTAGAGTCCCGGTACGACTCCTACACGAAAACTAAACGTCAACCTTATCTGTATTGCCGCGGAAACGCGGCTATGGCCACGTTTCCGCGGCCATTGTGTGGTCCTGGCCACGCGCTTTCACGCGTGGCCTCCTCTGGTCCGTTCATCTGGGTATATCCCTTTTAGATCTGGCATACCGACTCTTTATTTTGAAAATTCGGGATAACTTGGAAAGCAAGTTACCCTAAATTCAAATCTTCCAAATCTTTTAAAACGATTTTGTTATCTTTGCACTCTTCTCCCCTTACTCTAGCCTTGTCCTGCAAGCAATTAGGGTTTAGTAGAAGTCCATCTCTTTCCTCTTCTTTTAGTAATTGCAAATTTTGCACATAGGCTTGCACATGGGCTTTTTGGGCTTCATTTAGGCCTTATTCTTTTATTTAAATAATTACTCAAGGCCTGCACACATTAAATAATAAAATATTAGTAATAGTGCATAATTAAAAGAATAAATAAGGAAATATGATAGTAAATGTAGTGATAAATATGCACTTTTTACTACCTATCACACCCCACACTTATCTTTTTGCTCGTCCTCGAGTAAAAATCAAAAAGAATAAGAAAGAAAAAACTAATCTAGCTAACTCACTTTCGTAGGAATCACGGTTGCACTTAGCATGTGCAACAAGCCGTTAAACCTCTAGGTTACCCTAGAGGACGAGTGTTGTCTCGTGAGGGTTTTCAGCGGATTACACCCACAAAATCCATAAAAAGAAAAATATTTGAAATATATTTGCAGAGACTAAGTAGTCTATAAGTTTTAGGATTATCATTTTTATTCATTCTTAAACTTAGTCTTTATATAATAAATTGTTATCCATTTTAGGTAAGAATCAAAATTGAATTTTTGTATAGTCTTTTTCATTACCAAAAGTCATATGCATCCTTGTGAATGTTTATTAGGAATTCTTTAACTTGGACTCTCATGCCTCTTTATTATTATTTTCTCTTTTTTTAATATGTATAACTCATCTAATTTTCTTTCGTGTAAGCATGAAGGCTTCTTGAGGCCCTCATACCTAACTAATTGACTATTAGATGTGTTAGTAAATATATAAGTAATATTTATTAGTTTTCTTAGGCTTTCTAATCCACCCATGTAGCGAACTTAAAGTCGATGGCTTCCAAACCGATCGGTTTTAGGGCACCAGGTGAGAAAACACCCCACGGACTTAAGGATCCGAGTGAACTAGGCCACAAAACTAAGGACTTTATTTATAAAATCACCTTTAGGCGTAAATACTGATGCTTCTTGAGGCACATGTATCCAGCTTAATTAGTGAATTTCTTTGTTTTTTTTATTATTTTTTTACGAGGCACACGAGTCTTTGTCTTAGAATCCTAGATATATAAATGTGTTAGGTATGCACATTTCATTAAGGAAAAAATCAAGACTAATTACTTATTCAATTTTCCTCCTATACCTAAAAATTCAACAATTTATTTATTTTGACCAAGTTTTTAGAAATCCTAATCATGATTTTCCTAATTCTTAAGACTAACTTAGATTTCTTTCAAAAGATAAGTCAAAATATTGTTCTCTTTTCAATTTTTTTTTTGTTGTTAGTATCTAACTATCTACCTATGTTAGTATGTTAGTAAATCCTCCCCCCATACCTATCTCATGCATTGTCCTCAATGCATGAATGAATGCATTTATGCATGAAAAAAGAAGAAAGGGGAGGAAAATATTAACTTAAGGTGGTTGTTCCGATGGTGGTCTGATTGGTCCACGAAATACGACCCAATCGAATTTTTGTGGAATTCGGAGGAACCCACTAGAAATCTCTCTTGTATAACCCACTAAAATGATGTATGTATGAACATTTTTTAAAAATTCCACCCCATCTAATTTCCAAATTTCATAATAATTTTCGGAGTCAATTTTGTCAACCGCCTTGTCCCAAAATGGAGTGTGAAAAGATAGAATAATTGACTTGGACTGAGGAAGTACGGGAACTAATACCGACTCAGGAAAGTGACTTAAGTCAAGTAAAGGTTCAGGAGTCGAGCTTGGTTCAAGAAGTGGGTCCAAATCAAGAAGTTGAAACTCTAGTCCACATTTATTTTCCGACAATGTAATGTGACTTAATATTAGTGATTCAAGTTCAAGAATGACTGGTGTGGGAATCAAAACTGACTCTAAAATATTACTTAAATCGGGTAACAAAACAGGAGTCAATATTGATTCGGGAATTTGAACTGGATCACAAATTTGAGAATCTAGGTCACATATCTCATTGAGTTCAATATCATAAAAATGAGAACTGACCAATTTGTCAATGGGACTTTCAAAAGTATGAAATTGGTCAAGTTCAATATGATGATCATAAAAGATGGGTGATTCAATTTTATTATGAATTGACACAGGATCCAATGTTGACTCGAGAAAATTGAATTCAGGTGAAGACACCGGAGTCATTATTGAATCAGGAAGTAGAATTGAATAACCAAGTTGAGGGTCAGGATCGTAGTCATTCTCAAGTTCTATTTCAGGAAATGAATAACTTGCCAAACTATCACTGTCATTTTCAAAATTGGAGTTTGGGCAAGTTCAAATGATTGTACTGAAATAGAATCTTGTTTTCCAAAGCAACGTGACTCTTCGGCTCTAACAGAATGGTTAGCGACATCAGAAATGGTCAAACGGTGAGAACACGTAAAGTTTGAACCATCATATCTATGTCATGATCACGAGCGATTCTAGCCTGAGTCATGGCTTCAAGTATCTTTTCATAGTCGATTGGTTCATCGTTTTGTTGTGATTGGACTTGAAAAGATGAAGTGTTGTTGTGACAATCGTGGTGAAATTGTGAGTCCGTCAGATTCTGTGATTGTTGCTTGAACTCACGCATCATCATGTCCAAGATTAATGGTTTTCTATCTTGTGATTGTTGCTCGGACTCATGCATACTCATTTCCATCATTTTCAAGATTGATGGTTTTCTATTTTGAACTGGTGGAACTGAGTATAAATCTTGGAAATATTGTGGACAAGGTGAATAAGGAGAACAAGTTGGTTGAAAATTGGATTCGGGGGAGGCGAATCCCCCATGGACTCTGTGAAGAGTTGAAATTGTTGTGAAAATTCTGGTCATAAGATGGGGGGCATGGGTTATATTCATTCGGATAAGACCACTCCGGCACACTAGGTTGGTTAAAGTTATGATATGCCGGGTTGGTAATATCCGAAAAAGAAGTTGGTGTGTAATATGGATTACCATTAAAATTGAAAAAATTGTTGTTATAAGCCATATCACACAATAAAATACAAACAAATAAACAGAAAACAAACAAATAAGCAAACAAAAAAGAAAAAAAATTCTAACCTAAGTTAGGGCAGACTTATGACCTAGACGACTCCTAACTGGTTAGACTGTCCACAGGAGGTATAATGCAGACTTGGACCACAAGCTAATCAGCCAGGTCAGGGCAAGATTGGTAGGAGGTTATCCGTCAAAGACGTTTCTTAATTAAGTAACCACCAACCTTCGGGCTTTCGGCCCTTAATCCCCTTCCTAGAAACTGATTTGGCAGGAGTCAAATTCCAACACCTTTCCCCTTAGGATAATCTCCTAATTAAGTCTGAGATGTCCCTAGGGCCAACGTCTAGTCAATTTTTAGTTAGGCTTGGGTTAGTGAGTGAGGAGATTGTTTGTGGGCTAAGAGAGGGTAATGACTTCCCCACCTTATCTTATTTATAGGACAAGCCCTTAAGTCAATTTAGTGCATGTGTAAAGCTATAGACAAATATTCACTCAAAAGCAGTAAATCAGCCAAGGGTGCTTCCTAGTCTATATGCAATGCGAACGTACCTTGTCTCCAGCACTCTTCAATAGAAATTAAAAAATTAAATAGACACGTGCCTATGATGCAAGAGTCTAATTTTTTTTTATTTTTTAACGAATAGGTTACTGTTAATTAATTAGCAGTGTGCAGGATGATTACAGAGAAACATTAACAGAACAGCAAGTTTAACTTTAAATTTCCAGCATCCTGCAGAAAAATAAGTGAGTAGTTCACTACTCAGGCCGCGGAAACGCGGCTATGGCCGCGTTTGCGCGGCTCTGTAGTAGGCTCTGCTGCTCTGCCTTCTAGGGCAGAGGCACAGAGTTGCTATATGTCCTTTGCTGCAGTTATATTTCCTGTTCTCTGATCCTGCAAACAAAAAATAATAAATAAATCAATAATTAGTTTTTTTTAGAGAATAACTTACCGTCCCTCCCCGGCAACGGCGCCAAAATTTTGATTGAGATTTTACCTGCACAAAAATACAGAATTTTAGAATTTTTAAAACAGTAGTGCAGGGTGCTCAATTCTAGCGCTATAGCAAGTGGCTATGCGGGTCGTGATCCACAGGGAAGGACTAGCGATGGAAGCTTTTTTAGTAAGTTTTCTTTTATTTACAATGATATTTACAATAATATTTACAATGATATTTACAATGAAAAAGAGTGGAAGAGATTGGGAATATTGTGGTGTTGGTAATCTAAGCTAAAGAAATAAAACAAAGAAAACTAATAATTAAAAAAAAACATACTTACCTCTTATGCGCCTGTTTACCTTTTACCCGTATCAACGATGTACCTTTACTTGAAGGCGAGCGAAGCATGGCAGATGAGATCTTCCCTATTCCCGATTTACACTATGAAATGAAAAGGGCGAGCTATACTACCATAGAAATAGATGTTCATCTTCATAAGCCATCAACGGCACTTGCAAGGAGAAGGTAACTTTGAGGCTATCGGTTTCATTTGGATCCACAAACACAAAAGAGGGAAACAAAAACAAAACAAGAATAGAAGAAACAGAAACTTCGATTTGATTCAATTAACAATGGAAGAAAAGATTTACTTACATCGATGTCACCTCAGCACAAGCTTGATCTCCTTCCTCCATGAAAGTATCCTCTCTTTTCAGTTACATAATAAAACAAAAATTACATGAAGAAAATAAAAACCTAGGTTACAATCTAAAAATTAGCCTAAGAAAAATCCTAAGTTCGTTTCTGCACTCGACGCCCTTCTCTATTGCTCTGCAGGGGTATTTATAGGAGCTGGAAGAAGTAGAGTCCCGGTACGTCAACCTTATCTGTATTGCCGCGGAAACGCGGCTATGGCCGCGTTTCCATGGCCATTGTGTGGTCCCTGGCCACGCGCTTTCGCGCGTGGCCTCCTCTGGTTCGTTCATCTGGGTATATCCTTTTTAGATCTGGCATACCGACTCTTTATTTTGAAAATTTGGGATAACTTGGGAAGCAAGTTACCCTAAATTCAAATCTTCCAAATCTTTTAAAACGATTTTGTTATCTTTGCACTCTTCTCCCCTTATCTCTAGCTTTGTCCTGCAAGCAATTAGGGTTTAGTAGAAGTCCATCCCTTTCCTCTTCTTTTAGTACTTGCAAATTTTACACATGGGCTTGCACATGGGCTTTTTGGGCTTCATTTAGGCTTTTTTCTTTTATTTAAATAATTACTCAAGGCCTGCACACATTAAATAATAAAACATTAGTAATAGTGCATAATTAAAAGAATAAATAGGGAAATATGATAGTAAATGTAGTGATAAATATGCACATTTTACTACCTATCACGGTCCTACACCATTTTTGGTTTCATCGAATGTGGGGAGAGCGTGAAGATATATGCCTTCGATTTCTTGAACTTGGAAGGAAGTGTTGCGCCGCCGACAACAACCACACAGAGGAACCCTTAGATCTCCAATGCACAGAGAACAGTACCAATAACAGCACAAACACCAATCACAGAGAAAAGCACATAAACACAGATTTAACGAGGTTCGGCCTTGATGCCTACGTCCTCGGGGCAAGAAAGGGGGAGGGGTTTTATTGATTTCTACAAATCAATATACTTACAGTAATGGGGATCAGGAAAGTTATGCCTCTGCTCTACTCTCCTCCCTGATTGCACACAAAGCCCTTCTTTTCAGATACTAAACTCTAGAAAATTCAACACAGCCCTTTTATAGGGTCCAAAATAACCCTTTCCGAAAACAGCAGACCCGATTGTCGGTCGATCGGCCGGTCGACCGACCCTATACACTGATCGACCGGACCGGTTGACCGTTCCCAACCGAGAGTTGGGTCACTTCAGTCGGTCGACCGCTCGGTCGACCGATCTCTTCCTGCGGTCGACCGGGCCGGTGGACCGCTACGCTATGCATGTTAGCGTGCACATCGGTCGACCGGACCGGTCGACCGAGCCACTGCTTCTGCCTACGATCGACTGGGCCGGTCGACCGTACACCTGCTTTTCTGCTGTTTCTGCTGCTGCTAAATTCTGGATTCCCTTCTCCTCTTCGTCGACTTCCTCGACGACTTCCTCCCCCAACAATTCTCCACCTCGGTGAAGATTTTTTCAAAATCTGAGCCGATCTCCAACATACCCCAGTCTATCACCTGGCGAAATCGACACACGATCTCGGCTTGCGCGCACCGGACGAAATCGACACACAATCTCGGTGAAATCGACACACGATCTCGGCTTGGAATCTGTAGCTCAGCTATCCACTAGAAAGCACCGCACATGCCTTCCCTGCACTTCACCTTAGGAGAACTTCCATACATGCCGATCACCAACATGGCTTCTACTCCGCAACTTCACGACCTCACGAAGACTTCCTCACGAGCCAATACTGACTCTCCAACTGACTAGCTCTATCTAGTCTACGTGTTTTCCACTGACGGTCCAACCAAGTCTGCGTAGAGTACACCATACACCATCATCGGCTTCAACTGGATGCACACCACTCCTTATGCAAGCTCATCATCTTCTCACCGGAAGATCAACCTGTTCATCGAGATCACAACACCTCACCACTACGTGAGATCCAACTGGCCACAACACTTCACCTCTACGTGAAGCCTCTCCACCTCTACGTGAAGTTCCATCGGCCACAACTCTTCACCTCTACGTGAAGATCCAAACAGCTTCTTGAGAACCCAAATAGCTTCATACGAGTTGCATCACCAAATGGCTGCGCCTTTACGGCTGCCTATGTACCTTTGCCCAAAAAGATCAAGCCAACCGTAGTTCATTAACATGAGCTCCATCAAGCTCGAACACTGGTACTTGTATTTGCAGCAGCGAACCTATCAGACTGAGTCATATGAACCTCTTCCTGACCATCATGGAGAACAACGGCCTTCAGCTTGAGCTTGTCGCGATCACAAGCTTGAGATTCATGCTTCTTTCCCCACAAGCGTGGTTTCACCTTGGTTCCAATAGCTGCAAGCACCTCGACATCCTCAGCAATGTCTTCAACCTGTTCAGCATCACCCTTAGTTTCATGATCTCCACCCGGTGTCACATCCGATGAAGTCTTCACTGATGCCGAACTAACTGGAGATGATGGAGTAGCATCAATCTCCACCCGCTGCGATATTTCCTTGGTCTCCGTCCTCTCCACCTGCTGAGAGACGGTAGACTTCAACACTGAAGTCTCTCCAAATGTGACATGCCTGCTCATCACGATCTTCTTGTCTTCGGGGTCCCATAACCTGTAGCTGTTCCTCTTGACACCCAAATACACAAACTTCTTTGCTCGCGGATTCACCTTGCCATTCTTGGCACTGAAGTAGGTCGGACTTCCAAATTCCTGCAGCAAACCATGATCTTGAGCAGCTTTCCCAGACCAAATTTCCAATGGAGCTTTATCTCCTATCGCAGTCGATCTATTCATGAGATGGCTAGCATACACAGTCGCCTCAGCCCAAAATGACTTGTCCAATCCTGCATTAAACAATAGCCACCGAACCTTCTCCAGCAAGGAACAGTTTATATCCTTAGCCAACATGTTGTGAAGTGAGTAACAATTCCAGTGTTCTGGCCAAATCGTAGGAATTAGTTCATGTCCTTTCTAACATTACCAATCTTCAGCTCCTTGATCTTCCTACCAATCTGCCTCTCCATTCTTCCTCTCCACTTCACCAATATATCTAGGGCTTCACTACTTTGTCTCATGGGATATATCCAACAATGCCTAGATACACTATCAACAAAAGAGACAAAGTACCTGTGATCTCCAAGCGATGTCGTCTTAGCAGGTCCCCAAATGCACACGTGAACACACTCAAGAAGACCTTCATTGCGGTGAATACTGGTGCTGAATTTCACCTTCTTCTTGTCCAGAACGCTGTGTTCACCTTCCAACTTGCAGGTAGCAACATCTTCCATCGATTCCTTCTTTGCAGGAGCTTGCAAAGACTTTTCTACTTCCTGTCCGACCTTTCCTTGCCAGACCCCCGGGCCACTATCATCTGAGGAACTGGAAGTCTCCACCTGATCTGTAATCGTACTACCCTTCAAGTAGTAGAGATTGTCTCGGCGGACGCCCTTCATCACCACCATCGAGCCCTTGATCATCCTGAGATCGCCATCTCGAACAGATATCACCATACCCGATGCTTCCAAAGCTCCAACGGAGATTAGATTTCTCTTCAACTGAGGTACATACCTCACTCCCTTCAGCTCCCTTACCATCCCATCAAACATCCTGATTCGGATTATACCTACACCCTCCATGCTACATGGGTGATCATCGCCCATAACGACCGAACACCCCTCCAGCTTCTCAAAGCTAGAAAACCAACCCCGATTAGGGCACGCATGGTATGTTGTACCTGTATCTAAAATTCACTCATCTTCCTATGAGTGACCAACGATGGGAATAATGACTGAAAATGAGAAACCTGACGAGTCCGAATCTGATCCATCTGCCTGTGAACTACTCCTCTGAGTATTCGTCACCTTTGCAAGATTTGCTTCAGCCTTCGACTCCTTCTTCTTTCCTTTGAACTTCAGACAGTCCACTTTCTAGTGTCTTATTTCTCTGCAGAAGGCACACTGGTTCTTCCTCAGGTCCTTATAGCCCGACCTGGACTTCGATCTTTCCCTTTCATTACTGCCCTTCCTAGATGAACCCTGTTTCTTACTGCTAGCGCCTCTGCTGACGAACTTGACTGAGAAGGCTGTCTCTCCTTTCTCCTCGTCTCATAGTTTCCCAACACAGATGACACCTCATGATAGTTCAGAGTCTGTCTACCATTTATAAAGGTTAATGTGGATGTCTCATACTCCTCCGCTGGGAGTGAGCTCAGGAGGATTATAGCCTTGTCTTTCTCATCTACCTTGACATCCACGTCCACCAAATCTGTAAGAAGCTTCGTGTAGTGGTTGATATGCTCATTCACGGAGCACCCCTTCTTCATCTGAAACCTATACAGCTTGCTCTTCAGCTGCAATTGCGATTCCACACTTTTGGTCAGATATTTTTCTCAAGGGTCTCCCACAACTGCCTCACAGATGTCTCGTGTAACACAAGATATTTGATGTCTTGTGTTAGACACGACCTAATCAACCCACACGCAGACCTGTTCATCTTCTCCCACTCTTCTTCAGTGGTCTTGCTTCACCTCTTCTCCAGAAGTAGAGTATCCTCAAGGTTCGATGCATTTAGGGCATCCATAACCTCACACCTCCACATCCCAAAATTATTTGTGCCGTTTAAACTTCACCACGTCTATCCTCGGATGAGAATCCATGGTCCTAACTGAAGTACTTTCTTCTGCCATCTATCTAGATCCTCTATATATGCGGAAAAGACCAACTGAAAATAGATCACAACTTCAATAAAAAAACAGATTTTTTTACCTTCTTCCCGAAACCTTAGATTGAGTTTCTGACCGGATCTACTCCACCAATGATTCCCTGAGCACTCCTTGTGTTGTTCTGAGGTCGATACACGATCCCACGAACAAGACTACAACTGATCTGAGATGACACACGATCTCCACCGAATCAGCTCCTGATGCCCTCCGAATCCAGAAAATCCCACGCGAAACCTGGGAAGCTCTGATACCACTTGTTGCGCCGCCGACAACAACCACACAGAGGAACCCTTAGATCTCCAATGCACAGAGAACAGTACCAATACAGCACAAACACCAATCACAGAGAAAAGCACAGAAACACAGATTTAACGAGGTTCAGCCTTGATGCCTACATCCTCGAAGTAAGAAAGGGGGAGGGTTTTATTGATTTTTACAAATCAATACACTTACAGCAATGGGGATCGGAAAAGTTCTGCCTCTGCTCTACTCTCCTCCCTGATTGCACACAAAACCCTTCTTTTCAGATACTAAACCCTAGAAAATTTAACACAGCCCTTTTATAGGGTCCAAAATAACCCTTTCTGAAAACAGCAGACCCGACTGTCGGTCGACCGGCCGGTCGACCGATCCTATGCACCGGTTGACCGGACCGGTCGACCGTTCCCAACCGAGAGTTGGGTCACTTCAGTCGGTCGACCGATCTCTTCCTGCAGTCAACCGGGCCGGTCGACCGCTCCGCTATGCATGTCAGCGTGCACATCGGTCGACCGGACCGGTCGACCGAGCCACTGCTTCTGCCTATGGTCGACCGGGCCGGTCGACCGTACACCTGCTTTTCTGCTGTTTCTGCTGCTGCTGAATTCTGGATTCCCTTCTCCTCTTCGTCGACTTCCTCGACGACTTCCTCCCCCAGCAGGAAGACATTTATTCTTCGTCCCATATGGATAAAGTGGCAAAGAAATTGCGTCACTTAAAAGCCGCTTTGCGCACTTGGAATAAAGAGGTTTTCAGAGATGTCAATAGAAGGCTTGTGAGGTCGTTGGAGGGTCTTGGGGTGGAGCATGATATTTCAGTGAATGTTATCTTGAAAGATCTCTACATTAGGAAAACTGAAATCAAACCCTAGATTGACTTCATGCTTTCGCTAGGAGCTTCTTAATAGAAAGAAATCTCATATTAAATGGCTCGGGAAAGGGGATAGAAAACTCCACTTTTTGCATGCTCTCTTGTAAAGAAGAAAGATTAATAAGCTCTTCAGGTGAATGGCTCACTTTTCATGATAGATATTTAATTCGGTCCCCATGTAATTAGTTTTTGCATGGATTTATTTTCTACAGGAAGGGATGACGTCAGGGATTTTTCTTTGGTGAGGGATTGTATCCCTTCTCTTGTTACTTAGGATGAGAATTCTTCTTTGACTGCAGTCTCATCCTTTGATGAGATTAAAATGGTGATTTTCTCAATGGATGTGCTAGTGCCCCAAGTCCGAATGGCTTCACAGGCAATTTTTTCAAAAATAATGAGATATTTTAGGCCATGACTTTGTCGCTGCAATAACTGATTTCTTTCAAATGGAGGAGATGTTGCGGAATTTAAATTTCAATTTTATTATTCTACTTCTAAAAGTAAAGGAGGCTGACTCAATTGAGCAATTTCGCTCTATAATTCTCGGCAATTTTCTTTTTAAAGTGATCACTAAGATTATCTTTGAATTGCTGAGGACAATTGCCTCTAGGGTTATCTCATCGAATCAATTTGGCTTTGTCAAATGGAGGCAAATACAAAATGTTATTGTCATGGCTTCAGATTGTGTGAACTGCCTTCACAAGAGAAGCTGTGGAGATAATGTGGCGTTAAATTTTGATATTCACAAGACTTTTGATATGGTTTGTTGGGACTTTGTCTTGGCAGTTCTCGATGCTTTTGATTTTTTTCCACTTTCATAATTTGTCTTGCTTCTAATTTTAAATATTCAAGGATGTCCAATCTTTTAACGGCTCTCCGGAGGGCTTTTTCTTTTACAGCTGTCGTGTCAGATAGGGTGATCTTTTGTCCTCGATCCTTTTCTACCTGGTAGAGGTTTTTTTTGAGCCGCTATGTAACGCCCCGATCCCGTAGGTACGGGGACGTTATGGCGACGTACATACGCAGGACGAAGATACCATCACATACGTACGCTAAGCCTCAGTACAGGGAATAGGCTCCATATGCATAAGAGTTCCAATATTAAATAAGTACAAGAATACATGCAAAAAAGATCAACGAGTATGATAGATTAAGAACATGGACAGATAAGAAAATAAGATAAAATAATTAAGATACTTATGAATCGTATAGGTGACGAGTCCCCTATGTGTATCTAGTGAAATATTTAATACTGCGATATCTCAGATCACCAACCTATGCACGCAAACCCAGGGTCGTCAGAAAGTGACCTAGTGAGTAGTAAAATGAATGAAGTAGTAATATGTACTATAATAATGCAGGCACGATAATAAGATATAATACATTTGTATTAGTGATACCATATAGTAGGCATTTAATAAGCAGTAGAAATATAAAAATATCATATTTTAATACCATCACTACCTAATATGTTATCATCGGGTCATGTCTACAGTAGTATATAGTGGTGACGTGATGGAAATGAACATGTAGATGTGCATATGCAACATAACCATACTACTGTGTTGGGCATACACAGTAATGATGTCTACAAGGTATGAAGTCTGCAAGATATACATAAAGTAGAGGATATGTAATGCAGAGTATAGATGTACATGAGTAATGTGCCATAACAAAAAGTATAACATGTATTAGGAAGTGTAACAAAATATACAGGTAACATGATAAGTGATAAATAATCAGGAATAGTAATAAGTGCAACTAAACAATATGATACATGTATCAGGCAAGTCATGTTTTTTATACAATAAGAACAATTAGTCCCACCTAATATTTTCATCAATCTCTTTCAGTGTCCAATACCACTGGCAGTTCATACTAGAGCACGCACTCCAGTCGAACCCATCCGGTCATGGCATACGGGTACCATTATCCCAAATGAGAGAGTGACCAAATAACAAGTGTTCCCAACGTCCCTATTGTTTATACTATTGTATTATGTCAATTGGAAAGCAAATGGTCGAGGAGCTCTTATCGGGTAGGTGTATCCCGTGCAAACCCGGGATCACGGCCTTGAACAGACCCCTGGCTGTTAAGACCAGGGCCCTCCACTAAGAGGGGAGCACGAACAAGAAATGGGAGCTCATGGAGCTATATACAATAGGTAGGTAGCACTACCATCCCCTGCAGTGGGATAAATATGGATCTAGTACATCCACCGATAAGATCTAATCAACTGTCAAGTCTCTCCCATCCCCAAGTTATACGTATTATATTGAAAGTACACAGTGTAGTAAGAACAAGTACAGTGCATGGTACATGTAACATGATATACATGTAACATGATAATAGGACCTGAGCTTTGTTGATAGCATAGAACAAGATAATGAGAAACGGAAAACAAAAGATGTGGGATTCCACACATCGCATATCAACAGCTCACGTATCCAGTAACGGAAATATCAATATCAGTAACGGGAAACAATCATGTAACAGGAATACAGGGATGATATGGAACAATAATACATGTAATATGAACGGTGATCCCTATGACAAGAATATAGAAACAAGACCTGCATGTATACTGGTGCGGTGAACATATGTAACAGTGATGTGTGAACATGATATAACTGTATATCGAGCATCCATGTAACGATGAAACCAATATATGAAATGACAGTATCTAGTAAATTGGTGTATCTATGTATTGGTGGGATAAGAATAAGAAATATTGGTGTTACGTGTAATAGTAGCTGTGTAACGGTGATACATATACATGAGATAACAGTGTCCCGTGTGACAGGATATCTGAATCATGGTGTTCTGAGTGTACGCACACTAATGTTTAGTCTAACAAAGTCTCTATGTAATAGGTATACATGAATATGCAATTCACTGTGTAAACAATCGTGACCTGTGTAATCCAGGTAGGGTGGCAATATCATCTACTCGAGTGTCAAATACTTCTAATTATAATAACGATTACTATAGTCTGCATACGGTAGGTACCACCAAATTATTATACATAATGATCTATTTTAATTATCAATTTATTGGCTAATTTATTCGGAATCTCGATAACTAAACAATCATCCATATATATTTATACATTTTATACTAAATTAGGTAATAAAGTAATGTATGAATATGTTATCTATTATTATGCTTTAATTACAAGGATTTACCAACAATTACATTTTATTAAATAATAATTAAATGATTTACCGATAATCAAGATTTATGAAATAGGCAATCAATCAATTTCACTAAATATGATAAAATATAATTTATAAAAGAAAAACACTCACAAACTGGTCATGAAAAGGTAGCTCTCTTTCCCACGATCGCAACGGTTCAAGAATCGTCTAGATCGGACTCCGGATGCTCCAGATATAGCTTGAACACTAAAATCAATAAAATATATTAAATAAGTAATAAGTATGTTAAATATGCAAATGTTAGAAATTAACAGGGGTTTTCTGTAATATTACCTTTATTTATTGGATGCGGGTTTGGGTGGCTAATGGGTCGGGTTTGGATCCACAATCCATACCCATAATATAAGTGATGGGTTAGTGGGTTATAGGGCTAACGGGTTTGGGTTTCAAAGTTAATGGGTTTAAACCCATTGGGGGAGGGGGGGAGAGAGAGAGAGAGAACAGGGCAGCAAACGTTGCTGCCCTGTGTGTGACCGCGCGCGTAGCCGCACGGCCACGGCGGCCAAGCCGGCGGCGAGTCGGTCGCCGATGGTGGTAGACAGAACGGAAAAAGGAAGAGAGGAATAGAGAGATTGAGAGAGAGAGAGAGAAAGAAGAGAAGAAGAAGATGATGAGAAGAACAGGAGAGGAAGAAGAAGAAAAAAGAAGAAGAGGAAGGGAAAGAAAAGGAGATAGATGGGGTGGTGCCCGGAGGGCGCGGTATGGCCAGGGGTGCCGGCCACCAGTGGCGCGACGGCCTGCCGGCGGCAAGGCCGGCGGCCGTTTGGCCTCCCAGGCTGAGAACAGAGAGAGTGAGGGAGGAGAGAGAGATCGTGAGAGAGAAAAAGAGGGGGAAGAGAGACTGTGTGTTAGGGTGAGAATTAGAGAGAGAGATGGCAGCGGGTAAGACGGTGGAAAGAAGGCAGTGGAGAGCCGTCTGGAAGAAAGAAGAAGAAAAAGAAAGATTAGAAAAATAATATTTTATTATTATTTTATTGGGCCAATATTCGACTAGCTCCGAACTGTTCCAAAAAATTATAGAAAATAGAGTATATTATTCTAAGACATAATATGAAAATATTTGAAGAAATTCAGTTTGGTTTACAAATTAAAAATCCTGAAAGGTTTTGCCGGTACTAGGCGACACCAGTTTGACCGGATTTTTGATAAATTTAGAAAAATTTTCAAAAATATCATAACATAGATAATATGATTTTAAGACACAAGGTGAAAGCAGATTCTCAAAATGCAACTCTATTTGTAAATTAAAAAACGTAGAGCCAATTGTCGGTATCAGTCGGCACAGACAACGAAGATTTTTCAAAATAATCCAGAAAAATTTCTAAAATATTCTGAAAAATCTAAAATATTGAAAAATAATATCTGAAACTAAAATCGGCTCAATCTGACTATTAGGAAGATCAAATCCACTTTATACGCCGTATCGAGTACTGATACTGTGATACGTGCATCAGGAAGTAGGGGTTACATTTCTCCCTACCTTACAAAAAATTTCGTCCTCAAAATTTCAATTCAGGTAGGAGGACAATATTTACAGTCATATAGCCTAAATTTTACGGGCCCACGATACTTCCACTGCGCACTCTGATATCTATAATGAATTCGGGGTGGAGAATTAGTGTAGTGAACTAACGCAAACGGATTGAAAGCAATAAGATGAAAAGAAAGCGAGAAGGAAATCAGATATTCTGGTTGACAACTGTAAGTAAGGAATAGAAAAGGGTCAAGGAATGAATTGTCAATGAGATGGTATTCTTGTACTCGTCGCTGGAATCCCCAAATTCAGATACAGATCTGAATCTGATTGTACTGTTGGTAAGAACCGAGCATTGACCCAGGTGGTTACCCATACCAGATGTGAATCTAGGCTCTGATACCACTATGTAACGCCCCAATCCCGCAAGTACGGGGACGTTATGGTGACGTACATACGCAGGGCGAAGATACCCTTATGTACGTACGCTAAGCCTCCGTACAGGGAATAGGCTCCATATCACAAGAGTTCCAACATTAAATAAGTACAAGAATACCTGCAGAAAAGACCAGTGAGTATGATAGATAAAGAAACATGGACAGATAAGGAAATAAGACAAAATAATTAAGATACCTATGAATCGTATAGGTGACGAGTCCCCTATGTGTATCCAGTGAAATATCTGATACCGCGATATCTCAAATCACCAACCTGGGCACGCAAACCCTGGGTCGTCAAAAAGTGACCAGTGAGTGATAAAATTAAGAAAGTAGTAATATGTACTATAATAATACAGTCACAATAATAAGATATAATACATGATTTTGTATCAGTGATACCATATAGTAGGCATTTAATAAGCAGTAGAAATATAAAAATGTCATATTTTAATACCATCACTACCTAGCATGTTATCATCGGGTCATGTCTATAGTAGTATATAGTGGTGACGTGATGGAAATGAACATGCAGATGTGCATATGCAACATAACCATACTACTGTGTTTGGCATATACAATAATGATGTTTGCAAGGTATGAAGTCTGCATGATATACATAAAGCAGAGTATATGCAATGCAGAGTATAGATGTACATGAGTAGTGTGCCACAACAGAAAGTGTAACATGTATCAGGAAGTGTAACAAAGTATACAGGTAACATGATAAGGGATAAATGATCAGGAATAGTAACAAGTGCAACTAAACAATATGATACATGTATCGGGCAAGTCATGTTATTTATACAATAAGAACAATCTGTCCCACCTGATATTTTAATCAATCTCTTCCAGTGTCCCATACCACTGGCAGTTCATACTGGAGCCCACACTCGAACCCATCCGGTCATGGCATACGGGTACCGCTATCCAAACGAGAGAGTGACCAAATAACAAGTGTTCCCGACGTCCCTATTATTTATACTGTTTTATTATGTTAATTGAAAACCAAATGGTCAAGGAGGTCTTATCGGGTAGGTATATCCTGTGCATACTCGGGATCACGGCCTTAAACAGACCCCTGCTACTGAGACTAGGGCCCTCCGTTAAGAGGGGAGCACGAAACAAGAAACGGGAGCTCATGTAGCTACATACAATAGGTAGGTAGCACTACCATCCCCCACAGTGGGATAAATATGGATATATTACACCCACCCGATAAGATCTAATCAACCGTCAAGTCTCCCCCATCCTCAAGTTATATTTATTATATTGAAAGTACACAGTGTAGTAAGAACAAGTACAGTGCATGATATATGTAACATGATATACATGTAACATGATAACAGGACCTGAGCTTTTTTGATAGCATAGAACAAGATAACGGGAAACGGGAATTAGATGTTGGATTCCACACATCGCATATCAACAGCTCACGTACCTAGTAACGGGAATATCAATATCAGTAACGGGAAACAATCATGTAACAGGAATATGGGGATGACATGGAACAATAATACATGTAATATGAACGGTGATCCTATGACAAGAATATAGAAATATTACATGAATGTATACTGGTGCGGTGAACATATGTAACAGTGATGTGTGAACATGATATTACTGTGTACCGAGCATCCATGTAACAATGGCACCGATATATGAAATGACGGTATCTAGTGAATTGGTGTATCTATGTATCGGTGGGACATGAATAAGGAATATTAGTGTTACTTGTAATAATAGCTGTGTAACGGTGATACATGTACTTGAGATAACAGTGTCCCGTGTGATAGGATATCTGAGTCACGGTGTTCCGAGTGTACGCATACTAATGTTTAGGTTAACAAAGTCTCTATGTAACAGATGTACATGAATATGCAATTCACTGTATGTAAACAACCGTGTCCTGTGTAATCCAGGTAGAGTGGCTATATCATCTACTCAAGTGTCAAATACTTCTAATTATAATAACGATTACTATAGTATGCATACGGTAGGTACCACCAAATTATTATAAATAATGATCTATTTTAATTATTAATTTATTGGCTAATTTATTTGGAACTCGATAACTAAACAATCATCCATATATATCTATACATTTGATACTAAATCAGGTAATAAAGTAATGTATGTATATGTTATCTATTATTATGTTTTAATTATAAGGATTTACCAACAATTATATTTTATTAAACAATAATTATAATGATTTACCGATAATCAAGATTTATGAAATAGGCAATCAATCAATTTCACTAAACATGATAAAATAAAATTTATAATAGAAAAATACTCACAAACTAATCATGGAAAGGTAGCTCTCTTTCCCACGATCGCAACGGTTCCAGAATCGTCTAGATCGGACTCTAGGTGCTTCAGATATAGCCCGAACACTAAAGTCAATAAAATGTATTAAATATGTAATAAGTATGTTAAATATGCAAATGTTAGAAATTAACAGGGGGTTTTCTGTAATATTACCTTTATTTATTGGATGCGGGTTTGGGTGGCTAATGGGTCGGGTTTGGATCCATAACTTATACCCATTAATATAAGTGATGGGTTAATGGGTTATAGGGCTAACGGGTTTGGGTTTCAAAGTTAATGGGTTTAAACCCATTTGGGGGGGGGGAGAGAGAGAGAATAGGGCAGCAAACGTTGCTGCCTTGCATATGACCACGCGCGCAGCCGCGCGGCCACGCTGGCGGCTTGTTGGCCGCCGGTGGTGGTAGACAGAACAGAGAAAGGGAGAGAGGAATAGAGAGATTGAGAGAGAGTGAGAGGAGTGAGAAGAAGAAGAAGAACATGAGAGGAAGAAGAAGAAAGAGAAGAAGAAGAAGGGAAAGAAAAGGAGAGAGAGAAGGGGTGGCGCTCGGGGGCGCGGTGGCGCCTGGCCGGGGGCGCCGGCCACCAGTGGCGCGACGGCCTGCGGCAAGGCCGATGGCCGTCTGACCTCCCAGGCTGAGAACAGAGAGAGTGAGGAAGAGAGAGATTGTGAGAGAGAAAAAGAGGGGGAAAAGAGAAAGTGTTAGGGTGAGAATTAGAGTGAGGGGGGGGGAGAGAGAGAGATGGCGGTGGGTAAGGCGGTGGAAAGAAGGCGGTGGAGAGCCATCTAGAAGAAAGGAGAAGAAAAAGAAAGATTAGAAAAATAATATTTTATTATTATTTTATTGGGCGAATATTGGACTAGCTCCGAACGGTTCCCAAAAATTACAGAAAATAGAGAATATTATCCTGAGACATAATATGAAAATGATTTGAAGAAATTTAGTTTGATGTGCAAATTAAAAATCCTTAAAGATTTCACCGGTACTGGATGACACCTGTTTGGCCGGATTTTTGATAAATTTAGAAAAATCCCTAAAAATACCATAATATAGATAATACAATTCTAAGACACAAGATGAAAGCAGTTTCTCAAAATTTAACTCTCTTTGTGAATTAAAAATCGTAGAGCCGCTTGTCAGTATCGGTCGACACTGACAACGGAGATTTTCCAAAATAATTCAGAAAAATTTCCAAAAATTCTGAAAAATCTAAAATATTGAAAAATAATATTTGAAACTGAAATTGGCTCAATCTGACTACCAAGAAGGTCAAATCTATTTTATACGCCGTATCGAGTACTGATACTGTGATACATGCATAAGGGAGTAGGGGCTTACACGCTATGTTACTCGTTTGGTTGAAGACGGTTTATTCACTTGCATCTGTTCTCCAAAGGTTTTTCAAGTATTTCTCATTTGTTTTTTGTTCATGACATCTTGATTCTTTGTCGTGGTTCCAGGCGGAACATTAGGGCCATTTTGTATGCCTTTGCTATTTATGGGGACCTCTCTGGTCAACGAATTAATTATCAGAAAAATCATATTTATTTTGAAAGAGCTTCTATGCTCGAAGATCAAAAGATCTTATCTAGCTCTTGGATTTTCATAGGGGTAGTATAACACCCGATAAAATGTATTCTTATTTAGCAAATCTAGGCAATATTAATGAGTGTATTAACATCTAATTGATGAACAAACCTCTCCAAGTCTAAATGGCTATTTGTGTGTGTGTGTGTGTGTGTGTGTGTGTGTGTGATGCATAAACATACAGGTGTGTTTAGTGTGATCATTAAAGTCATAAGGATGTTTGTCAATAAGGGAGCATTTACAAATAAATATGGAGATAGACTTGTGTCCTTCCAAAAGGATTTGAGGTCGAATTCTTCCACTCAAATACCAACATCATGTAGATTACCTAGAGGGAGGTGAATAGGTGATGTGCTAATCAAATGAAAAACAATACAAAATTAAAAACTTATTATAAAAATTAAAACTATCACACAACATAAAACCAAAGAGTGAAGTCGAATTCCGGTGAAGGGTTTTGAACTTCTCCTCAAGATTCCTCTAGACTAAGAGTTACTATAGTTCTCTTGGTCCAATACGACTGTGAGCACATACACGAAATCAAGTATATAAAGTTAGACAAGAAATAAGAACATGCAAGATATTGAACAATCTCAAGCATGTATATCTATGGAGCGTAAGCAATATCAAGTATGTAATAGATGAGCACAAATATAATCAGTATGAAAGATATAAACACAAGTGAGTTGAGAGAGAGATGAGCAATCGCAAACAAGGAAGATTTATTTCGAGGTTCGAGCCACTTGCTCTACGTCTCCGTCTTCACTGCAATGAAGAATTTTCACTAAAAATGATCTCACTAGATCAATCGGTGCTGCAACACCTACAACAAGCTCCTTAAGAACTCTTGGATCTGTAAATCCCTCACTTGTTCCTGCAAGAATAACACCGCAAATCCGCCAGCTCGCCGAGGCCGCAACCTCTACAACTCCTCCTCAATACAAGGTAGAACACTTTGTGATCATTTCTCTTGATCACAAACAAACACTCTCACATACAAGGATCCTGTAGGATAGGTATAGCAATGAAAGGCTTAAGCTTATGTGAGAAAACTAGATAAATTTGGAAGTGGAAAACTCACGAAAATTCTATTAAAAACTCAAGAGAATCACTCTTGAAAACTCTCTTTTGATAGGAAAATGAAGCTCCAAAAACTTGTTGAGAAACTCTGTGAAAGATAGGGAAATATGCTCTTGAAAATACTTGTGAAAATCTTAGCGAAAAACTTATCAAAAACCTTATATATATAGCCCAAAAAATATAGTCGTTTGGCTCAAAAAATTGGCTAGATTGGCCTGTCGGTCGACCACCCGCTCAACCGGCTAACGGTCAAATTTTTGATCGTTAAGGTTGCTGGTCGACCACACCAAAAAACAGAGAGCTGTCTCTCTATGGTCGGTCGACCGCCTAACCAAGCCCGAAAATAGGCTTGAGCTAGCCGATCGATCGGTCGGTCGACCGCTAGTTGGGCTCGTGCACATGTGCACATCGGTCGACCGCTCGGTCGACCGGCTCGGCTTTCGGTCGACTGCAAGTAGCCCAAAACCACATTTTTCATGGTTTTAAAAATCTTTTTAAATTCATTTTAAATACCATAAAATCTCCATAAATCTCACAAAAATAAGTTCATTGAAATACTATGAAGTACAAATATGTATGATAAAAAATTAACACATATTATAAACATGTGAACTATTTATGAGGTAAAGAATTAAAGCTTAAAACAAAACCGGTATTTTTCCAAAAGCCAAACTTCAAAATGTAAATCCAATTTTTTCAAAACTTATATAAATACAAAAATAAGTTATTAAAACACATTTAAAGCACAATGTATATGGATAGAATTCAATACACATAATAAATGATATATACTTATTTTTGGCAATACGAATTAAAATAAGTTTTGATAAAAAAACTTAAATACACGTACTAGGTACATCAAAATAAGTTATCTAAGCATATGAAGCATAAATGCATATGGATGAAATCCAATATACATATAAATCATGTAAACTTGTTTTGATGAAATGTATTCATGAAACCGAAAGATGTATTCAAACTCAAACTCAAAACTGTTAAACCAAAAACTAAAACTATTTAACATGAAAGATAATATAAATATTTTATATGTGTATGTATGAGCTTGAGCAATTCACAACTAATCTATCCTTTACATTTTATCTTAAAATAAAAATCTTAAACTTACAAACTTAGACTCAAGTCTTCTTGAAAACCTTCTCTTGAAAATTTTCTTCTCCATCTCGACTTGATCCATGAGCTAGACTCCACTTTGAGTACTTGATACGATCTTGAAGCACGAGCTCTTGAATCGATATGTGATACCTTCAAAACTTGACTGCGAATTTTTTATTGAAGCTAAACACTAACTAAGATCTTAATTGAATATCTGAGATCATTAGTACTATAACTGCATGAGTTTATCATCATCAACACTAGAGTGATGACCCTTTGGGCCAACAATTTTCCCTTTTTGATGATGACAAAATTCATAGAGTTATATATGCATGAATTAAAGATAAGCTTCATAGAAGCTCTCCCTTAACTCATGCATAGGATAAAACATGTAGATATTTAATAAAGCTCATAAACTAAAAAAATATAAACATATATGTATAAATAAAAACATAGCATGCATATATAAACTCTAAATTTCTCTCCCTCTTTTTATCAATTCATCAATAAAGGGGTAAAGAAAGGTAAGGTAAATATTTATGCGATATAAATCCATGAAGAGGAGAGACTATAAAGTTAACTCTCCCTTCATACATGCATTATATGATGAAAGAGATGACTAAATCCTAACCCATATAAGCATAATATAAACTGTATAGACGGAGATGTTAAGCCTCCATATATGTATACTACATAAAGAAAAGAGGTCAAATTCTTCTTTATATACTACACTCATCATGAATCTATATATAAATGAGATGTTAAGCTCCCATTGCATATAAGCAATATATGTCAAAATAAATTTTAAAAATTAATTAAAATAAATTTTGATACCACTTGTAACCAACAAAACAAATTTTGATACCACATGAAATCAATTAAACAAATTTTGATACTACTTGAAAGTAAAACAATTTTTTTTGATAAACTGATAGAAAATATACTAGTAGATAAACATAAATATTATCTTATAGATAAACAAAAATAATAAATCATTTTAAGTTAAATGAAATTTTCTTCTTTTTTAAATAATCACAAACTAATGCATAAGCTTGATGGAAACAAAAGCAAATATTTTGAAATAAAATTAAGCTTAGCATGAAATCAATTTGTACTATAAAATATGTATGATTAATGTAAAACAAAAACAATCAATCATGTATGTATGTCAATGAAAATACCACTTGAAATTATATATATATATATATATATATATATATATATATATATATATATATATATATATATATATATATATATAGAAATTTAAATGAGTATACAAAAATAAAATAATATAGGAATCATGTGTATAACTCATATCATCCACCCTAACATACATAAGTTAAAAAAATACTTATTAAAAAACGCAAGGCATGGTCGCCCAACCAACCGCCCTCTAAGGTAGAAGTTTTCAAAAATAAAGTTTTAAAAATAGTTTAATATAAATTGAAAACACGACTGAGTGAAGAATGAAGAACTAATTTAAAATAGTTTTGAAAACTAGTTCAAGATCCTTCAAACATAAAACCAATCATATATTTCATGAAACATATATATTACACAAGAGTTGTCACTCAAAATCTATAAGGTATAAACATGTACTCTTGAATGCGAAATCATGAGTATACATAAAGGTAAGTGCACAATAATTATATGAATAACATATTCATGTAAATAAAATTATAAAGCTCAAAATCAGAACTAATAGGAAATTTTTCTACATAAACATGATATATCATATAATCATGTAAGAATCATCAAAACTAGGACATACAATGTACAATCAAATATAAAATGAGTACACAAATGAAATAAAGTATATATAGCATGAATATCAAGTGTAGCTCAAGAATTGTATATGTATAACACAAGTTTTAACAAGTTATGCATATGAACATATGATATAAACATATAAATCAATATATGCTTTAAAATAAAGCATATAAAAATATGAATCTACCAAAAAGATAGGCATGTAAATCCACTTGAAAACATAAACACAATTTTCAAAAAAATACATGCGTAGCTTACAACCAATCAACTCAACATTAAGTACAAAATAATATATAATTGAGTCTAGGTTAATACACTAGTATATCAGCATTTAAAATATTTTTTAAAAGTTGATGATGAAATGGTTATCAATACCGATATAACCAATATATTTCTCCAAAATATGGTGGTTCTCCCACCAAAACTCCTTGATAGTATCCGTCAAGCTCCGATTACATCTACTATCAAAGCATCAATCCTCTCACGTTTTGTGAGAGCCCACACCTACATAAAAAATAAGTGGTGGGGATTTTAGTACTTATATCTTTTTGTGTTTACGGGGGTTAGTAACATTTGGAACCCAAACAGTTTTATTTGCAAAATTGAAAGAATTTAATCTATCAAAACAGAATCTTGCAAGATAGCCTTTGCGGCTGTAATGTGTACATGTGTACACTCTAGCATACATGGGGGTGGTATGAGTGTGAGCACGGTGTGCATGTGTATGCCATATAGGATGTGCATGCACGTGTGAAACTTATTTCTTTTGAAACATGGACTCCAATTTAGAATGATTAAAAGCACAATTGCTCAAATTTGAGCTCAAACAACCAATTCTATTTTTCAAAATATGAGTCTCATTTTTGTCAATAGAAGATAAAGTAATATTAGCTGAGAAACATGACAAGCGTGGGAATCAAAATTATTTTCTTTTGAAAGAGAAATAGAAGTCTTTTCTTTTTCAGCCAACATAATTTCTTTTTCAAAGACTCATTTTCATTTAAAATAATCTCATTTTCTTTAGAAATCAAAATAACTTGATTTTTCAAAGATTCATTTTTTTGAAATAATTTCAAATTTATTTAGAAAAAATCTTTTTCTTTTAAAATGGAATCATTTTCTTTCTTCAACCGTTTATTTTCAGCCTTTAACAAATCATATTTTTCAAGAAGTTTTTGACAAAAAATAGTAAGATCATCATATGGCATATCCTCATCCTCATCAAGGTCGGATTCAGAATTTACCTCAAGGGGTCATCCCCTTGGATCATATAACACATGTTAGAAGTATCACTTTCTTAATCCGAGTCACTCTTCTTGTCATGTGGTGTTAGTTCACCAAAAGTGATAAGAGTGTTCCAAATTACAAAAACCGAATCAATGTTAGAAACCCTAAATAAACACTCATCATTTAGGGTTGACTTTAAAGTATGAAGGGCTTTTGCATTAGCCTCAACATATTTGTCGTTTACAAACTCTGCATCTTTAATGGTGGTAAGATAAACATGAATATTAAAACTTTGAGACACATAAACATCTTAACTTTTCAATTTTGAAAGTTAAGAATATCAAACATGAGAGGTGCAAGAAAATTCATGTGTGTCTGTAAACAAATAATGTGATTAGCAAACAAAAGATTTTTAACTTTAGGTTGTTAGACCCAAATCAAGATCACCAAGCTCTGATACCAATTGAAGATCATCTAGAGGGGGATGAATAGGTGGTGTGCTAATTAAATGAAAAACAATGCGGAATTAAAAACTTATTATGCAAACTAAAGTTATCACATAATGTATAACCAAAGAGTGAAGTTAAATTTCCGGTGAAGAGCTCTGAACTTCTCCTCAAGATTCTGCTAGACTAAGAGTTGAGGTGCTACTATACCTCTCTTGGTCTAATACAAGTGTGAGCACATACACAATATCAAGCATGTAAAGATAGACAAGAAATAAGAGTATACAAGATATCAAACAATCTCAAGCATGTATATTTATGGATCATGAGCAATATCAAGCATGTAATAGATGAGCACAAATATAATAAGTATGTAAGATATAAACACAAGTGATTGAGAGAGAGAGATGAGTAACCGCAAACTCGGGAGATTTGTTTCGAGGTTCGAGCCACTTACTCTACGTCCCCACCTTCATCGCATTGAAGAATTTTTACTAAAAATGATCCCGCTAGATCATTCGGTGCTGCAACGCTTACAACGAGCTCCCTCAAGAACTCTTGGACCCGCAAGTCTCTCACTTGTTCCCACAAGAACAACATGCGAACCCGTAAGCTCGTTGAGACCGCAACCTCTACAACTCCTCCTCAATACAAGGTGGAACTTTTTGTGATTACTTCTCTTGATCACAAACAAACACTCTCACATACAAGGATCCTGTAAAATAGGTATAACAATGAAAGGCTCAAGCTTGTGTGAGAAAACTAGATAAATTTAGAAGTGAAAAACTCAAGAAAATCATTCTTGAAAAACTCTCTTTTGATAGGGAAATGAAGCTCCAAAAACTTGTTGAGAGACTCTGTGGAAGATAGGGAAATAGGCTATTGAAAACACTTGTGAAAATCTTAGTGAAAAACTGGTCAAAAACCCCATTTATATGGCCTAAAAAAAATATAGTTGTTTGGCTCAGAAAACTGGCCAGATTGACCTGTCGGTCGACCGCCTGGTCGACGGGCCATCGTTCAAAATTTTGACTGTTAGAGTTGTCGGTCGACCGCCCGGTCGACCACACCAAAAAATAGAGAGTTGTCTCTCTATAGTCGGTCGACCGAGCCAAGCCCGAAAGTGGGCTTGAGCCAGTCAGTTGACCGTTAGTTGGGCTCATGCACATGTGTACGTCGGTCGATCGGTTGGTCGACCGCAAGAAGCCCAAAGTCACATTTTACAGGGTTTTAAAAATCTTTTTAAATTCATTTTAAATACCATAAAATCTCCATAAATCCTACAAAAATAAGTTCATTGAAATACTATGTAGTACAAATATGTGTGATCAAAAGTCAACACATATCACAAACATGTGAACTATTTTTTAGGTAAAGAAATTAAAGGTTAAAACAAAAACGGTATTTTTTCAAAAACCAAACTTTAACATGTAAATTCGAGTTTTTCAAAACTTGTAGAAATACAAAAATAAGTTATTAAAACACATTTAAGGCACAATGTATATGAATAAAATCCAATACACATAATAAATGATATATACTTATTTTTGACAATAAAAATCAAAATAAGTTTTGATAAAAAAAACTTAAATACATGAACTAGATACATCAAAATAAGTTATCTATGCATATGAAGTATAAATGCATATGAATGAAATCTAATATACATATAAACTATGTAAACTTATTTTGATGAAATCTATTTATGAAACCGAACAATGTATTCTTCAAACTCAAAATCAAAACGGTTAAACTAAAAACTAAAACTATTTAACATGAAAGATAATATAAATTTTTTTTTATGTGTGTATGAGTTTGAGCAATCCACAACAAATGCATCCTTTACATTTTATCCTAAAATAAAAATCTTTAATTTACAAACTTAGACTCAAGTCTTCTTGAAAATCTTCTCTTGAAAATCTTTTTTTCCATCTTCACTTGATCCAAACTTGATCCATGAGTTAGACTCCTCTTTGAGTACTTGATGCGATCATGAAGTGCGAGCTCTTAAATCAACATGTAGTAACTTCAAAACTTGATTTTGAATCTTTTACTAAATACTAACTAAGATCTTGATTGAATATCTGAAACTTAATAAACAAAAGATCATCAGTACTATAACTACATAAGTTAATCATCATCAAAACTAAAGTGATGGGCCTTTAAGCCAACAATCTCCTGCTTTTTGATGATGATAAAACTCATAGAGTTATATATGCATGGATTAAAGATAAGCTTCATAGAAGCTCCCCTTAACTCATGCATAGTAAAAACATGTAGATATTCAATGAAGCTCATAAAATAAATAAACATAAACATATATGCATAAACAAAAACATAGCATGCATATATAAAGTTTAAATTTCTCTCCCCTTTTTTGTCAATTCATCAACAAAGGGGTAAAAAAAATAAGGTAAATGTATATGCGATATAAATCTATGAAGAGGAAAGACTATAAAGTTAACTCCCTACATACATGCATTACATGAAGAAAGAGATAACTAAACCCTAACTCATATAAGCAAAATATATAATGTATAGATGGAGATGTTAAGCTCCTCCTAAACACGTGTACCACATAAAGAAAAGAGGTCAAGCTTTTCTTTCATACTACACTCATCATGAATCTATATATAGAGAAGATGTTAAGCTCCCCTTGCATATAAGCATCACATGTCAAAACAAATTTTGAAAACCAATTAAAACAAATTTTGATATCACTTGTATTCAACAAATAAATTTTAATACCACATGGAATTAATTAAACAAATTTTGATACAAAAATCAAGTGTTTAGAATACTTTTTGCCTATTCATCAAGCGGCGTAAAATAGACAGCTGAAAGTAGTGAATTGGTTAGATCTATATTTTTAGACATACAAATTCCCGATATGGCCATTTGATTATGATTTAAACATTTAAAAATCCTACCAACTAATTTTTGTTAGGTTTCAAATGTTCTACACTATTAAACTAACCAACTCACTATTTGGGCCGTCCATGTTTCTCCTACTTGATGCATGGGCAAAAAGTATTCAAAATACTTGATTTTTGGTTTATAGATACTTGAAATAATATAGATCAATCTCAAAAGAGTGGATCTTGTATTCGAAAGTCGGATGTTGGTATTTGAGTGGGAAAAATTTAGCCTCAAATCCCTTTAGAAAGACACAAGTATATATCTCTCTCTCTCTATATATATATACATATTTGTGCGTGTGTGTGTGTGTGTGTGTGTGTGTGTGTGTGTCTATATATATATGTGTGTGTGTGTGTACAGACTTGTGCATTCCAGAAGGAATCGAGCCCCAATCCTTCCCACTCAAATACAATCCTCCGACATTCGAATACAAGATCCACTCCGTTGAAGTTGATTTATATTATTTCAAGTATCTATAAATAAAAAATCACGTGTTCTGAATACTTTTTTCCCATGCATCAAGCAAGAAAAAATGGATGGCCTAAATAGTGAGTTGGTTAGTTTAACGGTGTAGAAAATTTGAAACCTAACATAAATTGGTTTGTAGGGGTTTTTAAATGTTTCGATCATGATCAAATGGCCAGATCGAAAATTTGTATGTTGAAAGACATATATCTAGCCAACTCACTGTAGGTTACCTAGAGGGGAATGAATAGGTGACGTGCTAATCAAATGCTAAACAAATATTGAATTAAAAACTAATTATACAAACTAAAAATATTTCACTAACACACAAAGTATAACCAAATAGTGAAGCCGAATTTCCAGTGTAGGGCTCTGAACTATCTCCTCAAGATTCCTCTGGATTAAGAGTTGAGGTGCTACTATAGCTCTCTTGGTTGAATACTAATGTGAGCACAAATACAAATAATATCAAGCATGTAAGGAATAGGCAAGAAATACAAGTATGCAAGATATCAAACAATCCCAAGTATAAATATATCAATTGAGCTCAAGTAAATATCAAGCATATAAAGGTATAAGCAATAAAAGCAAGTAAGATATTAAACACAAGTGAGTGAGAGAGAAAGAGATAAGAAATCGCAAATACGGGAGAATTATTTCAAGGTTCGAGCCACTTGCTCTACGTCCCCGCCTTCACCGCAATGAAGGATTTCCACTATAATCGATCCGCAAGATCACTCGGTGCCGCAAAACCTTCAACAAACTCCTTCAAAACTCTTGGACTCACAAGTCTCTCACATGTTCTCGTAAGAACAACACACCCAAACCCGTAAGCTCACCGAGGTCGCAACCTCTACAACTCCTCCTAATTACAAAAGATGAAAAACTTTGTGATCACTTCTTGATCACAAACAAACAATCTCACATACAAATACCCTAGAAGATAAATGTAGCAATGAAAAGCTCAAGCTTGTGTGAGAAAAACTAGATAGAATTTGTGGTGGAAAACTCAAGGAAATGCTTTTGAAAACTCAAGAGAATCACTCTTGAAAAAACACTGTTTATGATGTGAAAGTTGAGCTCTAAAACTTATGGAGAAAACTCTGTGGAAGATAGGAACAACTAGCTGCAAAACTTCTCCAAAAAATCTTATGAAAAACTAGCCCAAAGTCCCATTTTATAGGCTGTCCAAAAACTAACCGTTGGGGCCAGGATGACCTGTCGGTCGACCGGCTAATGGTCAAATTTATGACGTTGGGGTTGGCGGTCGACCGCCCCTAGCCACAGAGAGGAATCCTCTTTTCGGTCGATCGAACAGTCGACTGCTACTACCCGAGACTTGGGTAGTGCCAGTCGATCGACCGATTGGTACCGCTCCTTGCTACGATCGACCGGTCGACCGAGCCAAGGGTACTGGGTACGTGCATGTTTCTGTGCATGTCAGTCGACCGCTCGGTCCACCGAGTCCTGCTTCGGTCGATCGCTCGGTCGGCTGACAGCTGCCCAAAAACCAAATTTTCAGGGTTTTAAAAATATTTTTAAATCAATTTTAATTACCATAGAATTTCTAATAAATATTTATAATTTCACAAAAAATAAATTCATTGAAACACTATGAAGTACAAATATTTATGATAAAAAATCAACGCATATTACAAACATGTTGAACTATTTTTGAGGTAAAGAATTTAAAACTTAAACTGAAACCGGTATTTTTAAAAACCAACTTTTAAATAAAAAACTGATTTTTTTTCAAAACTGTACAAATACAAAAATAAGATATTGAAACACATTTGAAGTATAGTGTATATGAAAATGATCCAATACACATAGAAGATGAAATATATTTATTTTTGACAACGCTCAAAATAAATTTTGATAAAAACAAAACCTAAACACATGATATAAACTCATCAATATAAGTTTCTAAACAATATGAAGTAACAATGTATATAGATGAAATCTAATACACATATAAACCATGTAAACTTATTTTAATGAAATCTACTCATGAAAACAAAAGATGTATTATTTGAAATCCAAAAATCAAAATTTTATTTTTCAAAAACAAAACTATTTAAACATTAAAGCTATAAAATATTTTGTGTGCGTGTAATTGGGCTTGAGCAATCCACAACTAATTTATCATTTACATTTTATCTAAAACAAAAATCTAAAACTTACAAACATGAACTCAAATGTTCTTGAAAATCTTCTCTTGAAAATCTTCTTCTCCATCTTGACTTGACCCAAACTTGATTCATGAGCTAGACTCATCTTTGAATACTTGATGCAATTTTGAAGCGCGAGCTCTTGAATCAACACGTGCTAAATTTAAAACTTGACTTGAATCTTTTGTTGAAGCTAAACACCAATTAAGATCTTGATTGAATATTTAAAACTTAATAAACACAAGATCATTAGTATTATAACTACATAGTTAATCATCATCAAAAGTGATGGCCCTTTGGGCCAACAGTCTCCCCCCATTTGATGATGACAAAACTCATGAAATTATATATACATGGATTAAAGATAAGCGTCATAGAAGCTCCCCTTAACTCATGCATAACATAAAATATGAAGATATCAATAAAGCTCATAAATAAACATAAATATATATGCATAAACAATAATAAACATGCATATATAAACTCTCTTAATTTTCTCCCCTTTTTGTCAATTCGTCAAAAAAGGGTGAAGAAAAACAAATAAGATAAATGTAAATGCGATATTAATTCATGAAGAGGAGAGATGTCAAGTTAACTCCCCATGTATACATGCATTACATGGAGAAGGGATGGCTAAATCCTGACCCACATAAGTATAATATACAATGTATAAACGAAGATGTTAAGCTCTCCCTACACACGTGTACCATACAAAGAAAAGACGTCAAGCTTTTTTTATATACTACACTCAACATGAATTTATATGTAGAGAAGATGATAAGCTCCCCTTGTATATAAGCAATACATTTCAAAATAAATTTTGAAAATCACTTAAAACAAATTTTGATATCAATTAAAACAAAACAAAAAATTTTGATACTACTTGTAATCAACAAAAACAATTTTTGTTAAATCAATAAACATAAATATTAAGATACCAATAGCAGATTTTGAACCAAACGACAAAACAAATTTTGATACCAATAGAAAATAAAATTATTTTCTAAAACAAAATATTTTTCTCAAAAATAAAGAATTTTCCCACTATTTTTGAAAAACCAACAAAAACTTATGCATAAGCTTGTAAAAGATATCAATTAACATTTACAATTAAATCAAGCTTAGCATAAAATAGTTTGTGCTATAATAAGTATTAATATCGTTAATATAGCACAAGAAATCATATATATATGTATGATCAATTTAAATACCAATTGAAATATGATGCATATACAAAAATGAAATAAATTGGGAATCATGTGTATAACTCATATCATCCACCATATCATGCACATGTTTAAAAAGATAGTCATTAAGATACACAAGGCATGGTCACCCAACCATCCGCCCTTTATAAGGCAGAAGTTTTCAAAAATAATTTTTGAAAATAATATGGTATACATTGAAAACTCTACCAATTGGAGTATAAAGACTAGTGTAAAGGTAATTTTCAAATCTAATACGAAATCCTTCAAGTAAAGAACAAAAATATATATAGACACACACACACACACACACACACACACACACACACACAATGAAAATATGCTAATTACACAAAAATTAATACTCAAAATTTATAAAGCACATACATAAGCTCATGAAAACAAGTTCATGAGTAAAAAAAATGAGTGCACAATAATCATGTGAATAATGTTGGCCCAAAGGCCCATCACTCTAGTTTTGATGATGATCAACTCATGTAGTTATAGTACTAATGATCTTGTATTTAATTAGTCTCAGATTTATGATCAAGATCTTAGTTGGTGTTTAGCTTCAACAAAGAATTTAAAGTCAAGTTTTGGAGCTAGCACGATTTGATTCAGAGCTTATGCATCAAGACCACATCAAGTACTCAAGAGGAGTCTAGCTCGTTAGATCAAGTTTGGACCAAGTCAAGAAGATGAGAAGACTTCAAGTGAAGACTTCAAGAAGAAGACTTGTGTCTAGGTTTGTTTTATTAAGATTTTGTTTTAGATTAAAATGTAAAGGATAGAATAGTTGGTGGATTGCTCAAGTATACCATATACACACACTCTCTTGATTTAGATGAGTTTTCATAAAAGAATTTTTATTTTAAAAAAAAACAAAAGAGTTTCTTTTGGAAAAATACCGGTTTGAGTTTTGGAATTCAAAGTATATATATTTTAACCAAAACCATGTTTAGTGCTTATTGTCAAAAACATAGATATTTCACCATGTATGTGTAGTAGATCATATCCATACACTCTATGCTTTGAAAAAGTATTTAAAATATCATGTTTTGTATTTTGAGAAGTTTGGAAAAATCAATTTGGAAAAATACGGTTTTTATTTTTAGCCAAATTTTTTTAAGTTACAAAAATAGTTCAAATTATTTGTAACATGTCTTGATTTTACCCAAACATGTTTGTTTATCAAAGTATAATACTGAACTTATTTTTGTAGATTTTTAGAGGATTTATGAGATTTTATTTTAAAATCAAAACCAAGTTTTTAATCCCTTTAAGAGTTCTGTCCTGGCTTCTGCCGGTCGACCGGATCCGGTCGACCGAGTTAGGAGTCGGTCGACTGACTCAGTCGACTGACGTGCACAGACGTGCACGCCAGTCTGACTGGAGGCCCGGTCGACCGTCCCGGTCGACCGTCCAGAGAGCTCTGCTCTCTGGAAAGGCCCCGGTCGACCGGGCGGTCAACCGGACAGAGAGCCTGCTCTCTGTATCCAGGCCACGGTCAACCGACCGGTCGACCGAGGCTCCAACGGTCAGAAATCTGACCGTTGGCGGTCAATCGGGCCGGTCGACCGACAGCCGTCAGGGCTGAAAAATTCCCCCAACGGCTAGTTTTTCTAGCCTATAAAAAGGGGGGCTTTGTGGGGCTGTTTGAGCTAAGATTTAAGTGAGTTTGAGCCAGTTTTTCTAACTCTATTAGATGTTTATATCCACTTGTTTAAGAGCCAAAATTGCCATATCAAAAGGAGAGATTTTCAAGAGTGTATTTAAAAGTGATTCTTGAGTTTTCCTCCACCATTTCAATCCTAGTTTTCTCACACAAATACTTGAGCTATCCATTACTATATCTACCTATAGGGATATTTATTGTGAGAGGATTTTAGGTGATCAAAGTGTTGTGATCACCAAAGTTCCATCTTTGTATTTGAGGAGGCGGACTTGCGGGTTCGCGGTGTTTCGAGTTCGCGTGTGAACTCTTTGTTTGAGGTGCGGCCTCGGCGAGCTAGTGGGCTTGCGGTGTGTTCTTGCGGAACAAGAGATGAACTAGAGAGTCCAAAGAGCTTGTAGGTGTTGTGGCACCGAGTGATCCGGTGGGATCGATTTTTTAATAGAAATCCTTCAAGTGTTGAAGGTGGGGACGTAGAGCAAGTTTGCTCGAACCTCGAAACAAATCTCCCGTGTTTGCGATTGCTCTCTCTATCTCTTACTTGTCTTTATATCTTGCATGCTAATATTGTTTTTATCTTCATATGCTTGATATATTGTGTGCTTAATTGTATATGCTTGGAGTTGTTTGCTTACACTTGTATTCAACCAAGAGAGCCAACGCGGCACCTCAACTCTTATTTAGAGGAATCTTGAGGAGTTAGTCCAGAGCCCTTCACGAGGAATCCGGCTACACTCTTGTGTTATACTTGGTGTTTAGTTCTAGAAGTTTTAGTTGCATTAAATAAGTTTTAATTCCGCATTAATTGGCCATTAGATTAGCTAGTCACCTATTCACCTTCCCTCTAGGTGATTACAATTGGTATCAGAACCAAGTGCTCTTGATTTTGGTCTAATCACCTTGAGTTAAAGATCCACATTTTATAGCTAATCACAATATTTGTACACACACATGGATTTCTTGTCACCTCCCACCTTTGACATTCTTAACATCCAAACTTGGAAGGTTAAGATGTCTTTGTACCTCAAAGGCCTAGGTATTCATGTTTATCTTGCTACTATTAAAGATTCATATGTTAATAAGAGCAAGTATATTGAGGCTAACTCAAAAGCCATTCATGTATTG